>JAHREE010148887.1:0-12736 GCA_033628505.1 Tringa tobata | reverse complement strand
TTAAATCTAGAATAAATTTCTCAGTAATTAACAAGTAAACAGATTAGAGTTGAAGTTGAATTGGAACAGTGTCCTTAAAATGCAGCATCTGCAGGCAGTGATTTTAACATGAAGATCCCAATAGTAGTGCAATAAGGTTGGCTTTTCAAACTTTGCTGTACTGCAACCCAGTTCCTCACAAGCAAATAAGAGTCTGGTGGAACTTGGCCAAATGCTAGAAATCTCATTTAAAGGTCAATGTTAATTTCTTTTCCGTGCAGGATAGCAAAAGTTGATTCTTCTGCTGGCAATGGAAGAAAAGTCTTTATTGTGTTTACAATATTTGTGTTCAATACTACTTACATAAAGGAAGAAAATGAATCCTGTAAACTTTTCTCTTAAAAAAATTAGCTCGGATCTTTTATTTCTTAGCTGGCTGGAGGCACTGTAAGGTGTCAGTTTTCAGAGCAGCCAATTGGCGTGGATAAAATCAAGATGTTTTGATGAGAGATGGTGGTGGTTTGTTTTTTGGTTGGTTGGTAGGGATTTTTTCCACGAGCCTGTAAGAGAGAGAGAGGAGGGGATAATTTAGTCTAGGAGAGAGGGGCTGTTGGTATTGTTTCACATGACGCTTAGGTGTCTGACTTCAGAATTCAGATTTTCTTTTTTCTTTTTGTTATAAATAATGTTAATTTCTTGGGTCACTCCTGTGAATGGTTTTCAGTCTCGTAGGACTTTTTCGTTTTCAGTTTTAGCTGCAGTTCCGTGAGTTAAAGGATGCTGTGGGGCGTGTGTTCTCCTGAGTTACACGCGAATCGAGTCACTGCCCCTGACACAAAAAAATGATTTGTCTGTCCCAGTTCATTACTGATTCTGTTTATTGTTCACAAGTGGTTTCTGCCTTCGTGTCTGCACCATAAACCTCTGCTAATTTATTGTCTGTTACAGTAACACAGAGAAACTCGCTCTGAAATGGATTTTGTTGTGCCAGTGACTTCTTTTCCCGAAGGCTCGTGGCTGGAGGGGGTCAGGGCAGAGTTCTTTAGCTCCAACCTTGTGTCAGTGCAAGGGACCAATCCCTTGGATCCTGCAAGGGACAAGACAGGATGGATCTTGTCCGTGATCTTATTTCTCAACCCCTTTGTTGTTCAATCGGGGCAGGAGTAGTGCAGAAAAGTAGGATTTCAAGGACTGCTTGGAGGTTGTTCAGTCTCTTTTCATGCCCAGGGCCAGGATCAAATATTGCTAAGTCATTTCTGGCAGGTTTTTGTCTAAAGCTGTTCTTAAAGATCTCCGGTGCTGAGGACTTCCCAGCTTTGTGCACAATCCATTCCAAGAATTAAGTAGTCTTAGACATGAAGAAAATCTTTGCAACAATTTTTGTTAGAGCTAACGCAGCCAAAAAAAAAAAGCTATTGATAAGTAGAGCTCGTCAGGGAGATTTATTCCCTTGCCATGAGATACCTTCATAGATAAACTTTGTCTTTAAGTACAGGTAATGCTATACAACCATAAATGTATAAATATAGAAAAAAATTTATAGAAATTAGTTGAGTTGATATTGCTGAACTGAAATATTTTGACAGGTGCTTGTCAGGTTTTTTTGCATTGGATACGTTCCCGTGAAACAGATTGGTTTCAATAAAACTGTTTTTTTTTCATGAAAATCTGTTCTTTTTATCAGCTGTAGGTGTGAAGAATAATTCTGATTATTTCACTTGCTCTATTTTTTTTTTTTCAACCCAAAATGAAAAGAGAAAAACTTGCCATAACAGTTATGCTGATAAAGTGTTTACATCTCTGGGATGTTGTTTTCCTGCTGCAGTGAGGTTAATGGCTCTGGGCAGGTTCCCTTGTGCTGGATTGTACCCCGCTGTGCCTGCAGCTCCTGCTCGTGGTGCTTCTACCCCCGTGGCCAAGAACCAGCCACAGGAGTGTCCTCCTTTGCCCTGTGAGACCCCAGGACTGCACTGTCCTCTTCAGCATAATGCAAGAATTCAGAGAAGGTTCAATCGCAGAATTGAACCTTCCTTTTTGCCCCTGCTTATTGAGATGCTGATAATAAAACCTGGAGCTGTTGAGGATTTGCTGCTTTGGGTGGAAGTTTTGCTGGAGCAAAGGTGGCCCGAAGAGTGAGGGTTTGCTATGGGCCACCCACGGGACACCACGTGGTGTGGGCAGTTCTTTGAGATGCATGGAAATTCTCTCCATGCCTGGTGGCCGCCGGTCACGTCCTGGGGACGGTGGTGGTGACCAGCGTTGGAGCTGGGGAGGAACCGGCCCCGAGCCATGGGAAGGGTTTGGGGCTGAGCCCAAGCTGAAGGTAAGCTCTTGGAAAGCCCCTGCATCCCACATGCTCTGGATTCAGGAGGCTCCCCTGTGCAGTCCATCTATGCACGCACCCAAAATCTCATCCTTTTGGGGAAGCTTTTGCTCCACAGAGTGTATGAAAATCTGCCACGTGTGCGCAGCTCGGCTGGGCTGTGTGAGCAGGGAAGGGCTGAGGTAAAGCAGGTGTTAGATCATCTTGTCCAGTGCCTCCCTGATGCAGACACTCTCCTCTGGTTCCACTTTCCTTTGAATATAACTTCATATTTGATGATTTTCATGCCAGCTGATAAAGGTCTCTTTTCGTTACAGACCCTTAGAAGAGTCTGGGGGTAAAACTGACAAATATAAAACCCTTTAAGAATCTAAGTTTGATCAATTGAAACAAATTAAACCTTTTTTTTTTTTTCTGGAAGAAGCATTTGCTGCGTAGAGAAATATAGAAATCATGCACTGTATTTTAAAGAGATTCAAGTACTTACAAGATCACAGAATGCTTTGGGTTGGAAGGGACCTTAAAGATCATCCAGTTCCAACCCCCTGCCCTGGGGAAGATGCTTCCTGCTAGACCAGGTTACAACATCATCTTTAGTAATTTTTATTCTTATTTGCTTTATTTCAATGCTTCCTCACATTCTTGGACCTTTACATGTGCATAGAGAAGTAACTTGTGTCCCCCTGCCCCTTTCTTCTCCAGGATCCTTCGCTGTTGGATGGCAAAGTGACGCTGCACCAGGTCACTGCTGGGACCGTGCTGTCGCGGCAGGGGGATCAGGTGGGTGAGCATCCTCTGGGAGCAGAGAGAATGTGAGTCTGGCTCTGTCTTCCCTCCCAGCGTAAGGTTTTATACACATTGATCATAGAATCAGAGAATCATCTAGGTTGGAAGGGACCTTCAAGATCATCTAGTCCAACCATCAACCTAACTCTTGACAAAAACCATCACTAACCCATGTCTCTAAGCACTGTGTCAACCCGGCTTTTGAACACCTCCAGGAATGGTGCCTCAACCCCTTCCCTGGGCAGCCCATTCCAAGGCTTCATAACCCTTTCCGTGTAAAAGCTTTTCCCGATCTCCAACCTGAACCTCCCCTGGTGCAACTTGAGGCTGTTTCCTCTTGTCCCATTACCTGTGACTTGGGAGACAAGACCTACCCCTGCTTCTCTACACCCTCCTTTCAGGGAGTTGTAGAGAGCGAGAAGGTCTCCCCTCAGCCTCCTTTTCTCCAGGCTGAACCCCCCCAGCTCCCTCAGCCTCTCCTCACAAGACTTGTTCTCCAGACCCCTCACCAGCTCCGTTGCCCTTCTCTGGACCCGCTCCAGCCCCTCAATGTCTTTTTTGTGGTGAGGGGCCCAAAACTGGACACAGCCCTTGAGGTGGGGCCTCACCATTGCCCAGTCCAGGGGGACCATCACCTCACGAGTCCTACTCACCTCTTGTCCCATTGCCTGTGACTTGGGAGAAGAGACCGACCTCCCCTTGGCTACACCCTCCTTTCAGGGAGTTGGAGAGAGCGAGAAGGTCTCCCCTCAGCCTCCTTTTCTCCAGGCTGCTGCTGATAAATAAAGAATCCCTCCTGAGCCTGCTCTCCTGGGGGTGAAGGGCTCCTGGCTCTGGGCTGCTCTGCGCAGGGGGAGCAGCGGTGGAGCAGAGCCCAGGGCTGGGACCCAGCTGCTTTCAGATCTCATGTACCTTCATGAGATGTGGGGGTGTCAGACCCCATCCTTCCTCAGGGGGACAGGGACCACGCAGCCCCTTCCCGTGCCCCACACCGCAGGCTTCCCCTGATGGCATCCAGTTACAGTAAAGTGGGTTTTTTTTTTTTTTACCCCCGTACACTAGAAGTCCAGTCTTGTTTGTTTATAGCAAAATGTATTTAGGAAAACGAGGTTCATTTCTAATGATGCAGTATAAATAGATGAACTTATGCAAAGCAGTTGAGGGGCAGCTCTAATTACGGTGCTGCTGTGTCCTGCCCTGCTGAACTGCGCTGTCCCTTGTCGCGCTGCCGTGATTACCTCCTTATCTCCATTCCCAAATCTATTGTTAGTTCTTCAGATCTTCCAGTGCAGCCTTCATTTTCCATAGCCATACAAAGAAAAACACGTTTTTCAATATCGTGGCTGCTCAGTTTTAAATATTCATCACCCGCTTTTAATAATTCATGATTGTGTCTTATTTTATCACCTCATTGTTCAAAAACTATGGGGAGCTTTCTGGAAAACGGATCGGTCACGATAGTACTGTCGCCGTGCTAATTGCTTTTTAAAATCTTTGGGGAGTTTTATTGAGCTTTTTTTTTTTTTCCCCCCCATTTTCTACAGGATGTCAACGTGTGCTTTGTGGTCTCGGGGGCGCTTCATGTTTACCAGCAGAAGATAGACTCAGAGGAGGACACCTGCCTCTTCATCACCCATCCCGGGGAGCTCGTGGGCCAACTCGCCGTCCTCACCGGGGAACCCCTCATTTTCACCATCAAGGCCAATCGAGACTGCAGCTTCCTCTCCATCTCCAAGTCCCACTTCTACGAGTGAGTTCTGCCAAGGAATTGGTGATTTTTTATTTAGGTTTTATTATTTTATTTATTTTTTTATGGCCCTTTTGAACAAATGGATGTGTGTGTGATGTAGTACTGCTGCAATCCGTCCTGTAGCAAAGCAGATAGCTTACGGGAGGGTTTTAAGTGCCCAGCTGAGCTCTGACCCATTGATCAGGTGGCTTTATCTCCAGCAAGAGGCAATGCATGGTCATATTAAATGGTGGGATCTTTGTTCCAGGTTTATAGAGCACTTAACCCAGTCAGGTGTGATTTATGACCCAAGACACGTGCACTTCACAATCTAAATAAGAAAGTCTGGCCAGAGCCTGTGTTTTTCCGGTGTTTCATTGCCAAGCCCTTTCTCTTGGATGCATTATTCCTTTTGGCTGGAGAACCAACCCTCCCCAGTTCTGTTTCCAAACACAGCCCAGGCTGGGGGATGTGCTGTGAATGATTGATCTGGGTGTAACTACAGGTTTTCAGATAGAAGAGGTCAAAGGATAATGCCTGCAAGATGTTACTCTTTGCAAGGCAGGTTCCTTTCTGGACCTTGGAAGTAGCACATGACTCCTGACTTAATGCTTAAAGGGGAATATAGGTATTTCTTAATTAAAAAACACACACCCAAATCCAATGTGATGACTGTGGTTAGCTTAGTTTTCCAATATTAATGATTAATGCCTTTGATTTTTTTTTTTTCCCCACAATCCTGTTGTTAAGACTTAGTTCCCACACATAATTTGTGTCAAGTCCCTCTATTTTTTTTCCTAATCTCTTTTTTCAACTTCTGCTTGAATGTGCCATCAGTCCTGTGGTACGTGTAGGACTTGGAGAGGTTGTGTTTTCCTGGCCACTGTTGTGTTGTATATTTCTGTGTACTTCCAACTTTCTAAATCTAACTGTTTGTATTCCTAATCGACTCCACCACAGAATCTTATTCTGTGATATATTTTTTTTTCTTATTTTTTTTGCCTTTTCACCCCAGGCAGAAGGCTGTGTGCTATAAAACTGAACTTGCTGTTCTCAGCAGTGGGTTTGGGTGATTAGCTGGCTTTTTCCAAGTCTGTGCAGTGAATGTCAGCTCTCTGACCTAATTACTGATAAATGCTCCCCACTTGTGCCATTCCATGCGGGATCAGACCTATTTCTTCTGAGTTCCTGCTTTTTCATTCTTTCTTCTTCTGCTGTTGTTTTCCTACTTGTTTCTGACTTTAAGTCTTGTTATGTCGTCTCAATTCGTCTCAACCCACCACTCAGATTCCACCTTTTCCTCCTCTTTTTTTGCCTGTTTTGAGATTCAGTCCTGGATTAACTCTAGTTTGCTTGAGCCCATTTTCCTGAGTTTTCTCTTCTCTCTCAAGAATTGAGTTGTCTCTTGTTTATTCCAATTTACCTTTTCCTTCCATTACTCACCAGTAAGTGATCTCGAACCCATCCGTGTATCACTTCTTCATCCTTGGGAACCTTCCAAATCTTTCTTTTTCTCCTTTATAAAATCTGTTGCCAGTTCTCTGCATTTTATGAGCCCGGTGATCTTGCAGCGTTCCGTCTTCACAATTTCTCCTTACACCCAAGCTTTGTATCGCTTCTAGCTCTGGTTCCCATATTTAAAAGTGTCATGGTAGGAAGTCTTTGAAAAGCACCAGCTTTCTTCAAGTTAGTTTATTTTTGCTTTGAACTCTATGAGAAGGAAAACACCCCAGAAGGCTGTGCCACCATAGAGTGATACCTGGACAGGCTGGAGAGTTGGGCAGAGAGGAACCTGATGAAACTCAACAAGGGCAAGTGCAGGGTGCTGCACCTGGGGAGGAATAACCCCCTGCACGAGGACAGGTTGGGGGTGACCTGCTGGAGAGCAGCTCTGAGGAGAAAGACCTGGGAATCCTGGTGGACAACAGGATGCCCATTAGCCAGCAATGGGCCCTTGTGGCCAAGAAGGCCAATGGCATCCTGGGGGGCATCAGGAAGAGTGTGACCAGCGGGTGGAGGGAGGTCATCCTTCCCCTCTGCTCTGCACTGGGGAGGCCCCATCTGGAGCACTGGGTCCAGTTCTGGACTCCCCAGTTCAAGAAGGACAGGGAACTGCTGGAGAGGGGACAGCAGAGGGCTATGAAGATGATGAGGGATCTAGAACATACACTTGACCACTTGAAATACAGTTGACAGATGTCCTGTTGTCTAGAGACTGTCGTTTGACCATCTGGGAGAGAATCTTTTAATTTGTTGGTGCCTGTGCTGCAGAAGCACTATTAAAGAATAATGCTGCAGAAGTACTTTTATTAAACCATTCTGTGAGATACAGAGTAACTCTTCTAGGGTTGATGAGGGGACTAGAACATCTCTCTTAGAAGAAGAGGCTGAGGGACTGGGGTCTGCTTAGTCTGGAGGAGAGAAGGCTGAGGGGGGATCTGATGAATGCTTAAAAATGCTGAAAGGGTGGGTGTCAGGAGGATGGGGCCAGTCTTTTTTCAGGGGTGCCCAGGGACAGGACAAGAGGAAATGGGCACAAACTGGAACACGGGAAGTTCCATCTCAACACGAGAAAGAACTTCTTTCGTGTGAGGGTGGCAGAGCCCTGGCAGAGGCTGCCCAGAGAGGTGGTGGAGTCTCCATCTCTGGAGACGTTCAAACCCCTCCTGGACATGTTCCTGTGGGACCTGCTCTGGTTGACCCTGCTTTGGCAGGGGGTTGGACTGGATGATCTCCAGAGGTCCCTTCCAACCCCATAGCATTCTGTGATTGTGTGAAAAACTTGTTGATAAAATTAGATGGAAGTTTTATGCTATGCTCTTTGTGCCAAATTCTGTGCTCAGACTCCTACAGCACCAGGCTTTCTCCTTCACTGGGTTTCTCCTTCGCTGGGAATCTCCCAGGAATAATTTGGGTTTGTAAATATTTTTTTTTTCCTCTTATCTTATTGACCAGAAGAAATTTGACCAGAACCTCCATTGTTCTCCAAAATTCCTTTCTTGCTTTCTTGTCAAACACATTACTCTTTTTCTTTGAGCTGCCCTGGAACGTTGTATGTTTTTTTTCCTCAATAATTAACGAGAGGGCGCGGCAGAAAGAACGTGGTCAATAGCTGCCATTAGGCAGAGAGCGCAGTAATGGAAGTAGCCCAGGGTTTGGAATTGCACGTTGGGTGTTGGACAACAAATTCAATCCTTTTCACTGAGACTTTGGGGCAGGAGCCTTTTCTGTGATATCACCACGACTAAATAACTGTCTGTAAGTGCAGAGCTTAAGTATAGGGGTGGCACAAGCTAATTATATAGTGTGTACCTTAAATGCGTTGCTGTTTGGCTGAGCTGATGTACCCAGTGGGCAGTGCCTACGCGGCACCTGCTGGTGTCTTCTGCCCCACAGCACAATCAAGTTGTCACCAGACTCTGGAGGGGACGTGTTGAGGTTCTGCTGTCCTGGGGACACTCTCGTTCTCTGCTTCAGTGCATTTCACAGTTTGGAGTCGTAGTGGTGTGCGCTTGCCAGAGAAGCAAGAACACTTTGATTTTTTTATTTTTTTTATTATTTTATTTTCTATTGCCAGCCAAGCTGAATGTCACATTGCATCCATGAGAATTTCTGATCAGTCCCAGGCTTTCACATACACTAGTTTTGCCTTTTCATCACTATATTTGCTGTGCTTTCTAGTAAAAAACCCTCAGGATCCTTTCAGAAACGGGTTCCTGTAGCACAGAGCTTTGGTTTTTCATTTTCCCAGTGCCAGGTGTGTGCCAAGGGGAAGAGCAAAGATGAAAATGCCCGAGGGAGAGGAAGGAAACCTGGCTGATAATGGGGGGAAAAACTCTGCTTTTCTCTTCTTGTGCATAACGGTGGGCTTTTACCTTCAATGCTAATGCTCTTGTCGAAGCTGTAGAGCACTGAGGGAAATAATAGAGAGCTCCAGATGGAATGAAAAGCAGCCTGGTAGTAGTTTACATTTTGAATGCATTAAGTATTAAGATACTTATCTTGATGGAGGAAAAGGAGTAAATGGCTTTTATTGATCACAGCAGACAGCCCGTGTGGGAGGAGACTTTGAGGGCTAAATAAGCAAGTGGAGTGGAAACAGCGAGCCAAAGCACCCTGGAGTTTTCAGGGGGTTATTTAACTTTTGCACCAGCTGAGAAGGGGGATAGGGCTGGGTGTTGTGTGTGTGTTGAGGGAGTAGTGTTGTCTGGTTTTTAGTGCTTATCCGGGGCTGCCTCTTCCAGCTCCTTTGATCTTTTGCTCCAAGTTACATCAGTTTGGTAGAGTTTCCATAGATAACATCGTTTTCACATGCAATAGGGGTTTATAGAAAGCAAAGTAAATCTGTGGGTGTCTTGGGTAGGAGGTGGGGGGCCCAGAAACCTTGGGGCAAGGGCAGAGGGGCAGGAGAGGAAACCTGTCCTGCTCTTCCCTGACCCTGTTTTGATGTTTGGATTTTAAACCATGCTAAATGTGAGAGCTGGTGTTCAGTTTCATTTACCTAATTGCACCCAGGAGTGCAGAGGGATGTTGCGATCAGCTCCCTATGGAATAGGGATATACCCCTGTGGAATAAGGATATACCCCTGTGAAATAGGGATGTACCCCTACGAATCTCTTCCGTTTCAAATTCAGGGATTTCAGCTGAAGAAATTATAACTTCATTATTGCGAAAGGAGGTAATTTGAGGCACTGGGTAAGGAGAGGAGATAAACATGAAAGCTCCAGGTGCGTGCCCTGTGAGCTGCCCCTGTCCCTGTCCCTGTCACCGCTGGGGCTCTTGCTGCAGCTGCAGGACTAACGGATGAGCAGTGTCATGATCTCTCTACAACTACTTGAAAGGACACTGTAGAGAGGTTGGGGCTGGTCTCTTCCAGGTAATTAATGGCAGAACGAGAGGGAATGGCTTCAAGCTCCAACAGGGTAGGTTTAGACTGAACATTAGGAAAGAATTCTTCACAGAAAGAGTGGTCAGGCATTGGAATAGGCTGCCCAGGGAGGGGGTTGAGTCACCATCCCTGGATGTGTTTAAGAGACGATTAGATGTGGTGCTGAGGGATATGGTGTAGGGGAGGACTTTGTAGAGTAGGGTAGATGGTTGGACTCGATGATCCCAAGGGTCTCTTCCAACCTAGATGATTCTATAATTCTATGATTTAGAAACTTTGGGGACAGTTCATCCAGGCTTTCATTATCATGTTCCAGGATTGTGGAGCTCTGCTCAGGCTTTCTCTGATTTCTGCTGGGTTACAGCGCTCCACAAGGAACCGTGTCTCAGCTGGGGAACCAAGACTGACAACGCTCCTTCTGTGCCTTTCCCTCCTCCTCCCTGTTTTTCAGGGTTTGAGGTTAGATACGAAGCTCACACAGAACCAGAGATCGGTTCAGGTTGGAAGGGACCTTAAAGATCATTGAGTTCCAACCCCCTACCCTGGGCAGGGACACATGATTTGTGCTTAGCCTGAGTTTCCACGTACACGGGGTCTCCTTAGTAGATCATCCGATATCTTCACTGTAAAGGCAACACTGAGACAAACATACCAAGTATTTATTGTTTTCTCTTCTTTGTTTCTGCCCGTGTGTGGTTTTGAGGGAGCTCCCCCATCTCCATCTGCATCCACTTCACCTACTGGGGCTGCATACACTTACCTACTTCTTCCTGAATTGTGCTGCCTCTTGGCAAATAACTAGTTTTTAGTACTTTGCCATCGATGGCTCTCGATGCTGCGCAGGAACAGAAGGGATAAGGTGTCCCAACAGGTGTCCTGTTTGGAGATGCACGTGATCCATTCACTCCTGAGGAGCAGTGCTTCCGTAGGAGTTGGAGTGCTTGCAAGGTAACAGGATGCACTGTCCTTTAGGCTAAAAAGAATGAGAAATAAGATGTTAATGAGCCGTTATTAGGTGTCAAGTTTGCAGTTACCACTGAAAGAACATTCTCAAAGCTTTTCAGTTTGGGAAAAGTATTGAATTCCAGGGTATCTTTACTGTTAAAGGCTTTAAGCCTCGCTCAAAAGATTCAGTGTGAAGATCAGAAATCTTATCAGGAGATGCTTCAGTTCTTTCTGGACTTTGCAAGAGGGAGAAGGGAACCTTTGAAATCCAGGGCTTATTTTGAAGAGCATCAGGCTCCACACCTAACACCTGAAACAAAGTCTAGGTCAAACCATGAGCACCTGTTTGAGACTGAAGGGTGTAGAATGGCAGGGAGGGCCAGTCTTCTGGACAGTACAAACATTTTCCTGAGTTTTAAGACACCTGAGTTTAGGAGAAGTTTGGAGGGTGGCTCATAAAGAGAGCTACATGGCTCCCATCCACAAAATTGGGCCAGACGGGCCAAGGAGTAGCTTAGTCCTACTGCTACTGGGACAGTGTCAGCTTTGAGTGATGTTTGATTTGGGCCAGGCTGGCTCTGTCCAGCTCTCCCTGGTGCAGTGGGGTGTGTATGGGTACGTACTGGCTCCTGAGCTAGTGCCTGTGTAACTGCCAGGGTGCTCTGCCTGTGTGTGCCCATTCTTATTTTGGGGAAGAACTTGAATAATGCTTTTTTTTTTTTTTTTTTCCCCTCTAGGATAATGCGGGAGCAGCCAAGCGTGGTCCTCGGTGTGGCCCACACTGTGGTGAAGAGGATGTCCCCGTTTGTTAGGCAAATGGACTTTGCCCTGGACTGGATGGAGGTTGAGGCTGGACGAGCTATTTACAGGTGAGATCTGGAAAAAATTGTTTGTGGTCTGCTGAACCCTGAACCTCTGCTTTTCGCCCTGGACTGGGCACTGGTGAGGCCCCACCTCCAGTGCTGTGTCCAGTTTTGGGCCCCTCACCACAAAAAAGACATTGAGGGGCTGGAGCGGGTCCAGAGAAGGGCAATGGAGCTGGGGAGGGGTCTGGAGAACAAGTCTTGTGAGGAGAGGCTGAGGGAGCTGGGGGTGTTCAGCCTGGAGAAAAGGAGGCTGAGGGGAGACCTTCTCGCTCTCTCCAACTCCCTGAAAGGAGGGTGTAGCCAGGGGGAGTAGGTCTCTTCTCCCAAGGAACAGGCAATGGGACAAGAGGAAACGGCCTCAAGTTGTACCAGGGGAGGTTCACATTGGATATTAGGAAATTTTTTTCCATGGAAGGGGTTATTAAGCCTTGGAATGGGCTGCCCAGGGAAGTGGTTGAGGCACCATCCCTGGAGGTATTTAAAAGCCGGGTTGACTCAGTGCTTAGAGACATGGGTTAGTGATGGTTTTTTATCAGTTAGGCTGATGGTTGGACTCGATGATCTTGAAGGTCCCTTCCAACCCAGACAATTCTATGAATATTTAAGTTTTTGAAGTTAAGAAGCCATGCTCCCTTGGTGATATATAGAATAAGAAACTCACAGGGCCAAATTTATCAACCATTGCATCAAGTTTATCTGTTTGCCTGTTGGAAAGAGACCTTTGGGATCATCGAGTCCAACCATCTACCCTACTCTACAAAGTCCTCCCCTACACCATATCCCTCAGCACAGCATCTAATCGTCTCTTAAACGCATCCAGGGATGGTGACTCATAGAATGGTTTGGCGTGGAAGGGACCTTAAAGACCACCCAGTGCCACCCCCTGCCTTGGGCAGGGACACCTCCCACCAGACCAGGTTGCTCCAAGCCCCCTCCAACCTGGCCTTGAACCCCTCCAGGGATGGGGCAGCCACAGCTTCTCTGGGCAACCTGGGCCAGGCTCTCACCACCTTCACAGCAAAGAATTCCTTCCTGAGATCTCATCTCAATCTCCCCTCTTTTGATGTAAAACCCTTCCCCCTCATCCTGTGCTTCCCCTCCCTGATCCAGAGTCCCTCCCCAGCTTTCCTGGAGCCCCTTGAGGGACTGGAAGGCTGCTATAAGGAAGCCGGGTAGGGGAAGATGATCAACTTATTAGAAGGCTCTGGATGGATTTGCT
>JAHREE010148885.1:0-11648 GCA_033628505.1 Tringa tobata | reverse complement strand
GCTGGAGAGGGTGCAGCAGAGGGCTACAAAGATGATGAGGGGCCTGGAGCATCTCTCTGATGAGGAAAGGCTGAGGGACTTGGTTGTTTTGAGTCTGGAGAAAAGAGGGCTGAGGGGGGATCTGATCAAGGTCTATAAATACTTGAAGGGTGGATGTCAGGAGGATGAGGCCAGTCTTTTTTCAATGATGCCGTCCCTTTTTTCAGGGATAGGACAAGAGGAAATGGGCACAAACCTGAATATAAGAAGTTCCACCTAAACATGACGAGGAACTTCTTTAATTTGAGCCCTGCAAGAGGTTGCCCAGAGAGGTGGTGGAGTCTCCTTCTCTGGAGACAATCAAACCCCACCTAGACACGTTCCTGTGGGACCTGTTCTGGGTGGACCTGCTTTGGCAGGGGGTTGGAGGAGATGATCTCCAGAGGTCCCTTCCAACCCCATGTGATTCTGTGATTCTCTGTAGGGCAGGGCGTTGGATCTGGTCTCCAAGTCATAGCTTCTGCAGCAACATCCTTGTCAGTTGGGTGCTCAGGTGCAGCTGGCACTTCAACCCATCTTCTCCTTTGCCCATAGCACCCAAAAGTTCAGTTTCTGGAGAATAAAACCAACGCAGCCTGGCAAGAATCAGTCTCTGCAACGTAATCAGGGAGGAACTGGGTGGATTACAGGGAACGGGAGACGAGGTTAGTTGAACTAATTGGCTTGATTAACCTGAAGGCTGAGAAATGACTGATAGCAGCAGTATTATTTGACCTTTTGATTTATTCTTGAGCATTATGGGAACAGAATTCTGGCCACTGGAGTGAAACAGAGCAGCGGGGTGACCTGGGATGGCGAGGAAAGCTCTGTACCGCCCGGCTTGCCCGGGGAGTGGGAGTTTGCTGTGTGTACTGGGAATATAAATAACCAGATCAGCCCAGAATCAACAGTTTTGTCAGCTGTACTGGGGCCCTGCCAGCTACAGACTCTACATATGTAATTCTGATTCTAATTCTTTCTCTCGTACCGGTCCCGTAATGATCTCGTTGCATAAGGGAGGGAGTTTTAAAACGGGGTTAGAAAAGGGAAATATTTCCTCAAATCTATTGCCAGGGGGAAGGCTTTGTGGAGGATGGAGTGCCCCGCTCCCTTCCTAAAGCCAAGGATTTATCCCTGTGTGTCTGGGGAAAATAAAATTAAAAGATCCTTCATTCCAGGTGAGGGAAAAAGCATCGCTGGAGATCCGGCCGGGAGCCCGGGCTCGTGTCTCTTTTGTGGCAGCGAAATAATGCCTTGTGCTTGACACTACAGCTGCTGTTTCACACCTCACTGGGTTTCATCTTATGAATAAACAGTATACTAATTGTTTCAGCTTGCAGGGCAGCGGGGTTTGCAAGGCAGCCTAGTCATGCCAGGAATTTAAGTTTATGTAATTGGGGTTTGTTTTTTTTTTTTTTCTTTTTTTTGCTGGGGATTGCAGGCGTGGTGGCCTCCGGGGCACGAAACGCCGTGCCTCGGAGGTGCCCCGTGATGGGTGAGAACCTGCCTGGTCCTTACACCACCAGAGCATCCTCCACGGGGTGTGGATCCCATCACACTGTGATGCCAAGGGTCTGTCAGATGCAACCCCGCCGTGATGCTCCTTCGGAAAGCAGAAAGAGAAGCCAAAGCAGCTCCGAGACCTTTGAAAGCAATGCTTTTTGGGGTGAGCTGTGCCGGTGGTGAGGGCGTGAGAAGCCCCACCACGGCTGAACATACCCTTCACATTCAGGTTTTCTTCCCACGTGTGGTCCAGGAGCTGCCACGATGGACCTGGCGTGGGTGAAGCAAGGGCAGAGGAGGGGTTGAGCATCTCTACACCAAAAGGAAATCTGGGAGTGGTTTTAATGGTAACTTGTATGGATGCCATCCAGACGTGGGGGGTATTTTCCCTGCCTGATTGCTCTCTGCGTGGTTGTGGTCCACCCTGGGAGGTGGTGGGAGGTCCACCCTGGATGGAGGCATCTTAAACCACCACCTCCCCCCCCTTCCCCGGCGCCGCCGTCTCCCCTCCTGCAGAATAAACCCAAACACGCCGTCTCCTTGGGTTTGCCTTTCAGCTCCCCCATCCCATCTGCTCTTCTCCTCCCCTGCTTCCTCCCCTCAACATCCCTCCGTGCCNCATCCCATCTGCTCTTCTCCTCCCCTGCTTCCTCCCCTCAACATCCCTCCGTGCCAGATGGTCCCTCTCTCCCGCGCGGCCCCGGCAGCGCTGTCTGCTTCTCCTCCCCTCCGGGCACCCTCAAACCTCGCCAAACCCCAGGAGTTTTCTTGCAAAGCTGGTGAAATTCCACGTTTTCAGGGATGTCCCAGCTCCTGCGATGATGGCTGGATTGCAGCTGTTTTCTTTTATCTTCAAAACCAAAGTTTCCAGACCCAGGGCTTGCATTTATCTTCTTTAGGTCTTTGGGAGTTTTTAAGCTGATCAGGTGGGATTTCTCCTTGATCTTTGAAACCCTCTAAGCTCTCTGGTTGCCTTTTTCCTCTCCATTTGAGGGACATTCTCCGTTTGCCTCATTCCTTTCAACTTTCTGCTGACTGGTGGGATCCACACTCCAGTTTGGGGTGGCTTTTTCCTATTTCTTCTCCTCTCGCTATTTAGCAGTGATGCTGAATAATCTAATCCTTCTCTGCCAGCTAGGTAGGCGTCCAGCTTCTTCTGCACTGAAGAAGGACATTTTTGCAAGCAGTTGGAGCAAGCAGGAGGAGGTAACGCAGCCACCCATCCCTACCAGCCTGGTCCACGCCTGCTGGTGGCAGAGCCTCTGCTGCAGGATGGTGATTCCCATGGGAGGTTTCATTTAGAGGGTCACCGTGACGTAGAGTTGTCAAAGTGGTTTGGTTTAGTGATGGTTGCTTAAGTTGATGGTTGGACTAGATGACGGACTATGGTTGGTGGTTAGGTTGGACTATGGTTGATGGTTAGGTTGGACTATGGTTGATGGTTAGGTTGATGGTTGGACTAGATGATCTTAAAGGTCCCTTCCAACCTATATAATTTTATGATTCTAAGCCTCTCTCTTGGTCAACACGTTTCATTAATTTATTTTGGGATATTTTCCTATCTAGTGCTGGTTGGAGAAACCCAGGCTGTGCCCGTGGAAGTTGCGGTGGTGACAGAGGAGACGGACAAAGGGACAATGGAGGGTTGTCCCCTCTGCTAGGGAAAGCAGTCACGGCCAGATAGCCAGGCTGAGAGAGGGGTCCAGACAAGCCCTTCACGCCAAGGAAGTCAGGATTTGGGATTTATCCTGCTAATCTGAGTGTGTATATGCACAGCTGCCAGGGAGTTATGCTTTTTTGAAGGCATTTGATCCTCTCTTGGACAACTGATTCAAAGGGAAGCCATCGCACGCTGCTGCATCCCTGCAGGAGACTTGCCATCCCCAATCCACCATCTGCCTCCTTCGCTGGTGGATGCGGCGTCTCGTTTTCACAGTTACAGATGGCTCGAAAAGTTAAATCAACTTGACACAGCCATGGCACACAATCTTCCCTTCCCTCCCACTCGTGCGTGTCAACGCAGCCCATGACGATCCATCAGCCGTGGCGACGGGTGGTTGTCACCAGTAGAGGAAGCCACGGTGTCCTAGCGAGCTTCAGCCTCCTTATTTTCCAAGCAACATCTGCAAAAAACCATCTGTTTGTGTCTCTTCATCAGTATAAGTCCTAGGTTTGGTGGTCTGGAGGTTTTTTTTTTTCCCCATCTGTCTGGCCTGGAGCTGGCCTGGTGAACCATGGGTGATCCAGGTCTCATCCCACCCTCGCTGTGGTCCGTGTCCAACTCAACGGGAGGCTGAGTGGTTTCTGAATGAAAAAAAACCAACCCAATCCTTCTTTTGAAGAGCAAATATTACTCAACTGCTTTTTATGTCTTATTCTATATGACTATATTATTTCTTATTATTTTTATGTAATTCCACATTATGTCCCCTTCTTTGGAGATTTTCAGGACCCACCTGGATGCCATCCTGAGTAACATGCTCTAGCTCTGGGAGTTGGACTAGATGATCTCTATGGTCCCTTCCAACTCTAAAAATTCAGTGAAATTATGTCTTATTTTTTATTACATACTGGTTTTATTTCAACTCCGTGTGTAACCCTTTCAACCACCTACTTCAACTCCGGTCTCCTACGCGGAAAGAGCAAGGGATGGAGATGTCTTCTCGACCCATTTTAATTGGGGAACCATCTCTGGTAGGCAGAGAAGAGTCCTCACCTCTGGAACATCACGCTCCCTCTTAGCTTTTGATTTCCAAGAGGTGGCTCAAGGGGATTTGACTCCTTGGTGTCTTCTCCAGTAGAAAGCCACGTGTGCACAGACACCAAATCCTGGCCTCTGAGTAGGGGATAATGAAAAGAAACCTAAAATTGAGGAGTTTAGAGTCCATGGATTTGTGCCTCCTCGTGAGCGTAAATACGTTTACCTGCTAACGCGTGGGGAGGTGAAGAGGTTAATTAGAGCACGGGTAATCAAGCGCTCCACTGAAGCGGGCTGCTTGCGGTTGATTGCTCTGATACTTAATTGGCACCTTTAAAACAGAGATTCCATTCTGCCCTTAGAAACGGGATAAAAATGAACATAAAAGGGTTATTTAGGGGAGTATAAATACAAGGGAGTGAAGTGGCTGTGCAGTCTCTTTTAAATCGATGCTAATATCCAAACTAAACCCATTCAGGGACTTATTATATCTCTTATTTCTATTTCTTCTCCCCCCAAATCCCTCTTGATCCCTGCCCTCATCTTCATCAGCTGGACCGGTGGTGGCCCGGCGTGTCACGGGGAGGTGACACTGGGTCTCTTGTCCCCGTGAACTTGGCTGCGGTGCAGGGGTGAGTGAGGATATTCGCCTCTGCGTGCAGGATTTTGAGCTAAATCCTGAGAATTATGCACTATTTTTTATTTTTTTTTTTTTTTAAAAAAAGAGGAGAAAGAGGATCAGGACACTTGCCCTACGTGGGAGATGCTGGTTCCGTCGGGAAAGGTCCCTCAAGGACCTTTCTGAGTGGCATGGTCTGACAGGTGGTCCTGCTTTAGCAGGGGAGTTGGACTAGATAATCTCTATGGTCCCTTCCAACTCTAAAAATTCAGTGAAATTCAGTGAAGGAGGTGACCACTGATTTCTGTGGTCTGAGGTGGCTTCTTCATTGCTCTCTTCTCCTCCCGACGCCGGGACATCCCTGGGAGCTTTGGTTGTACAACCCGTGGAAGCGATTGGCCTCGTTCCCACGAGCCCTGTTGGTATTTGGGTCAGATACCTCATTTTCAGGAGATAATCAGGAGAAAAAAAAAGAAGTTCTGAGCTAGGCATGGTGCATTTGGGCACCATCCTCTCTCTTCCCATCCAACAAAGCTTCCACCTGAGCGGTGGCCAACATCACAGGATGGAATAGCCCTTAGCAGGACACAGGTTGACGTAGGATCGTGGAATCATTTAGGTTGGAAAAGACCCTTAGGGACATCAATGTTTCAATAAACTGCAACATTTAATAACAAACAGCAAACTTTTGTTACTAAGTGTCTTCCAGTCCTCAGCAGGAGGTGTTTATTTTCTTTATTGGCAGGTGCAGCCTCTTCCTAAATATTTTGGCCGACGCTAACGTCATTTTCTTCAGTGGCTGAATCTCCCAGGGCAGAGGACTGAAAAATATTATTTTATCTTTGCTTTCAACTCTTTTTCTAGCACATCTTTTCCACCTCTGGCTTCTCGACCTCTCGACCAGAACGGGCAGGGAAAGAAATGCCAAGTCTGGTACCGTAGTTCTTCCCCCCCAGGTGGAGCTGGGCTGCAGATACAGCCCTATAAATCACACTTATTTAACTTTTTAGGCTTTTACTTATTTGGAGTCCTTTGACAGCAGCCAATAAAGACGGTCCCAAACAGAGACAGCTGGTATACAAGTGTGGTTGACAAGCATAAATAAATAAAATTAATTGAAATAGAAAGACCTTCTGCTTCTTTATGGCGACGAGCAAAGCGCTGCACTAAAAATGGATCGACTGCAGAGAAGCAGAAAAGAATTAAGAGCTGCTGTAATAAGCTGGTGAGGTCGTTTTCTCTTGGAAAGTTCTTTTTTTTATGGAAAAATGAGTTTTCAGTCAGATTGTTTTCACTAGCCGCACTGATTTTTTAATTTTAAATTTTTTTTATTTTTTTTTTTTTTTGGAGGGGGGGAGGGAAGATGTGAACGCCCCATGTTCTAAAAAATGGGATTTGAGGCTGTAATCTGGAATGTGGGAGGCTGCAGTTGGGAGGCTCGGTCTGTTCCTGTACCTTATCTCGCAGTCGCTCTTCTTTTTGCTGGCGGGAGGAAATAACTGTGCCTTCTGCCACTTTATCCGAGATAGAAAAAAAAAAAAAAAATACATCTGAGCAACAAACCAGGCTTTCTCTCCTCTCTGCATATCCTCGCTCTGTGTAGAGGAAAAAAAAAAAAAAAAATATATATATATACAGCGTAAACAGCTGCAGATAACTGGGTGAATAAAGGTCGGATTTAAAACAAAACATAAATATCCTAAAAAAAGCCATCTGTATTCTATTCCTGAATTTTATTTGCTTTGGTCAGGGGGTAAGTTAAAGCCTCCTTATTTGAGCACGGTATTTTTAGACGTAAAATACAGAATGCCCGTTGTGGGTAGTGGCCTTGCCCTCAATTTATTTTATTTTCTGTCTCCCTTGTTCCGCTGCTCTATAATCATCCCGGGGTTGTTGTTGGTGGTGAACTTATATTTTTTTACCAGGCAACGTGCAAGTTGGCATCTGGTAAAATACCCGACGTCTTCCCGTGGCTGGAAGCCCTGGCTTGGCTCTGGAGAAGAGTGAGGCAATTAAAACCCAGCCCTTCTTATTTCGTAATTAAACGGAGGCACCTCCCCTATGAATTTTGCACCAGGCTGTGAAGGGGGTGAGGGGGCTTCTCACGAGGGGAGAAAATCTGCCCTCTCCTCTTGTGTTTGCCAGTTGGCATCTTCAAAGGCAGCGAGGTGGTTGCCAAGAAGAACCTTGGCCAAGGTGGTGGCCAAGAAGAACTGAGAGGGTGGTTTTCCCCATCCCTGGGACCGCGCCTGAGGGTTTCCACCTCCCCTCGAGCCGTTGCGTGAGCAAACCCTCATCCTCCCTCCCTGCAGGGACAACTCATCTTCTCCGTCACCGTACGAAGTAATTAAGATGGTTTGAGTTCTGACAAGATGATGATAATCCCATCCTGGAGCCCGGGTTCGTGTCACGACGTGTCCTCGCACGCCAGCCGGCTTTCCCCGTGGAGGTCAGGCTCCTCAGCAAAGCTGAGGATGAAGCTCCTGTAGGCTCCAAGTCCTCAGGAACTTACCACCTGGGTGCGTGGGGAGAGATCAAGGGGGTTGGGGTCAACCCACCACGGCATGGCCCTCGGGGCACGCTCACAGCACCAAACCAGAGGCAAAGGTGGCAGAAACTGGATTTAGCAAGAGTTTAAGTCCCGTCAGGTCCACCCTGGCTGGTCTGTGCTGGGTTGGAGTTTCGGTGATGGATGGCTACTGCCAGATGGCCACGTCTACCCTCGCCGGGAGCTGGGACCTCTCCTGCTTCCTCCATCCCTGGTTCAGGAAGAGATGGTGTTTTCAAAGCAACTTGATGGGACGTAACGGGCTTTTGTCATAGTGTCATAGTGTTGTCCAGGCCGGAAGGGACCTCCAAAGGTCATCTAGTCCGACCTCCCCGCAGTCAGAAGGGACACCCCCAACTAGACCAGGGCCCAGGGCCTCGTCGAGCCTCGCCTTGAATATCTCCAGGAAAGGGGCCTCAACCACCTCCCTGGGCAACCCATTCCAGTGCTCCACCACCCTCACGGTGAAGAACCCTCTCCTAATCTCCTTTTCCTCGAGTGATTAATTGCAGGCCCGTGTTTTCTAATTGCACGCAACCAATTTGCTTTTCACTGCTTTCATATGTATATATGCATATATATTTATGCTCCCTCCAAGTTTCTAAGCGATTCTGTTTCAGAACTTCCCCAGGAAAAGGGGGATGAGACGTTAAGTCTCCAGCCTGGGCATGGATGTGCATTCTTCTGCATCCTTTCCCAACCGTGGTGATGCTCCAACTCCTCCACTTGGCAACCCACCACCCAAACCAGGCATCTCGGTGATTCTGAGACTCCTCCTTGGCATAGCGTGGATGGACCTTGGGCTACAGCGTGTGCCAAGCCTGGATCATTGTCCTGTGTGAAATCCCATGTCCCATGTTCCTCCAGTGGTGCTGGAGGAAGGTCACGTCGTGGTGTCCCGGAGGTTTTACTGCTGCTGCCTGCACGTTCTTTGGGCTGTCGTGCTCTCTGGGACGTGAGATGGAGATGGGCTCCACACTCCTGGTGCACAATAAGCTTTATTTTTAGTAGACTAGGTCATTTAGAAGCTAATAACCTACAGGACACTTTTGAGGAGCAGCAGTTTTGCTCTGGGTGCTTTGCCTGGGAAGTGAAGGAGGTTAGGAGCGAGGTTCTGTTGAGCACATGGGACCTTACAGAGGTGGCGTCTTGTGGTGGGAAAGGATCCTTGGCCATCAAAATCTGCCCCTGGGAGGCTCTGAGGGCCACCTCTGAGGGTGCTGAGCTGCTGCTGCATCTCTGACAGCAGCAGAACGTGGTGCCAGGTCCCGCGGTGCACAGGTGGGGGGCAAGGTGGCACCTCCTGGGTGAGATGCCTGCAGAGGGACAAGCCCCAGGTCTGATATTTGATGGAAGATGATCGGTGTTTTCTCCTTCTCCCTTCTGGGAGCTCGAGCACTGGAGATGGTTGCTCAGGGGCTGCAGGAGACAGGCTGCTCCTGCTTTGTCAGGGGGTTGGACTAGATCATCTCCAGAGGTCCCTTCCAACCCCATATCATTCTGTGATGATTCTGTGATTCTGTAAATTTCCAGAAAAAGGTGAAGAAGAAAAATCTGACTTTACCATTTATAATAAGACACGCATATTTATCCACAGCACTTTGGACAAGCCTTTATTTACTTTTCCCTTCTCTTTTTTTTTTTTTACCAGATCAAGCTTCTCGCCTTCCAGGGACATTTTTGCTGCCAACCTTCAGGATCAGGACAGGTCGTTCCAGGGACCATAAGTCAGATCGCTGCAGGATGCACTTGAGGTGAGTCTTGGAGATGACGTGGCCTAAAAGTGGGAATTTATAATTTATTTTGGCTGGTTACCTAGTGAAAATAGGTCTGTTTTGGTGTGGGGCTGGTACGTGGGAGCCTGAGTGTGGAGAAAGCCAACCATGCAATGTTGATGAACATCTTTGAAAGGAGATAAATGCACTTCTAATTTGTTAGCATAATTACCCCAGCTTTGCATAGCACTCAGCTGCTAATTCCTTTCTCAACGGCTTCTAAGTCTTAAATAATTCTCCCCGAAGATTAATTCCTCCCCCTTGTGTTTGGACACCTCTCTGAAACGTGTTTGCAGAACTCAACCGGGTGTCATTAACGTCCCCGCGTGATTATTGCGGTCGCGTTGGGATCTATAAACGTCCCTCCGGAGCCGTTCCCGCGGATCCGAATATACGAGGCATCAATCTTCCTCTTGTAATTACATCCTCAGGACAGGAACGAGGCATCCTCCTCCCAAAACAACCTACTAACCAATTAGCAGGCTTGAAGTTTTGGGTAGACACCCTGTCATCTGTCTGCTTGAAAACAGAGGCCATCTCTGCACCCTTGCCAAATTACATAAAAGAAGGAGTAGAAGATTGTAGATGTGAGGGTCTTGACCTTCTTTGCAACTGCTTTTAATTCTCCTGCAGTGGGTTGTGTGGGGGAATAGTTCAGTCTATGAAGCTCAGTACGAATTTTGGATCAAAAAACCTACCTGAAATTCCTAGGCTTGTTTTCACACAATGATACGGGATTGGAAGGGACCTCTGGAGATCGTCTCCTCCAACCCCCTGACAAAGCAGATCCACCCAGAGCAGGTTGCACAGGAACCCATCCAGGTGTGGTCTGAATGTCTCCAGAGAAGGAGACTCCACCACCTCTCTGGGCAGCTTGTTCCAGGACTCTGCCACCCTCACAGGGAAGAAGTTCCTCCTCGTGTTGAGATGGAACTTCTTATGTTCAAGTTTGTACCCGTTTCGTCTTGTCCTGTCCCTGGGCACCACTGAAAAAAGACTTTATCTTCCTTTTTCTTTTTCTCATTCCCACTACCAAAGTTAATATTAAAGCATTACCGGCTCCATCTTCTCTTACATCAGTAGGAGAAACAACAAAGTCCCATTTTTGTGGTGGACCAAGCCCCAGCCTGGGCTGGGCTCTTCCAAAACTGAGGCTTAGAAATCAGGGCTTGAACACCAGCCTTGGTGGGTCTTGGATCTGCACTTTTAGTGCTGGGACAGCATGTTAAAGCTAATCTTGGATCATTTGTGTAGGCCACGATGGTCATCAGGAGAAGGTGTGCAACCTCCTGCGAGCAAGGAGTGCCTCAGAGAGATGGGATGAGCTCTCTGCTGAGCCACGCGACGCAATTTGCTTTCAAAGAGTGTTTTAAAATGGGTTTTTGTGGGCATTTTCTCAGCTAGATGTGTGTATATAAATAAAACACGAGTGTGAGACTGCAGAAGCACGTGTCACCATTACCCTTCTCCACGGTATTTACAATTCTTCTGCTCTCTTCCCCAATTTTACCTGCTAGTGGGATGGTGATTGCTGACTTTCATCTCACCCATCTGGCAGTTCCCTGGATTTTCAGCCCTTCCAAGACCTCGAGGCACCAGCTTTCTCTTCCTCAGCCCTTGGCTGCTGTTGGATGTTCTCCCTGGAGCTCTGGCTTGCAGGGACTCATCTGTCTGCTCCCGGGTGTCTACACTGAGATGGAAAAACCCCAAAACTCATTCCCTAGTAGTGTCTTTTTCTTTCTTCCCAGCTAGGGAGCAAGTTGGGGTGGCCAGCTCAGGGGTGTAGACACCGGTTCAGGAGGCAGGGATGGCCTGACTGCTCCTGTTGGAGTGGGGTTGGGAAGCTCTGAGGATGCTTTATGTTGTGCTGGAGCTGAATTAATAAACCTGACGTTGTTCTCCAAAGCAGGCTTTCATGGATCGCATGTGTTGCACCATCTCTGGTGCTCCATTTGCTGGTGGCACTCAGATGCTGGACGTGGCTTTGAGGCTGGCCATGGGGTGACACTGGAGGTGACGCTGCTTGGTGGCCCTACCAGACCATCAACCCAATTTATTTAGAAATATCAAAACAGGTTGGGAAGATGCTCAGGGACCTCCAGGGGGAGGGATGGTTGGTGGTGCCTCAAGAAGAAGCGAGTGATGCCAACGAGGAAGGGGCTGCCCTTCTCCTGGCTGCTGCTGACCCCATGTTGGGGCTCGACTCAGCCACGGAGCATCCCCAGGATGGGTGTCCCTGGATAAACTCCTTCCCTCATCCCTGGCCACCGAGCTGCTTGTTATTTGAGGAAACTGGAGGCAGGACCGTGTGCTATTTTGCGATTCCTCAGTAGATGAAGCCTTTGTGTAGGACTTGATTGTTTCGAGCTGTAGCTGCAGCGTCAGCAAGAGAGGTTTTTTATTTTTAACAGTGTTACTGATTGCAGCCTTCCCTTGGAGGGCGAGCTGGCTCTGCGTGGCTGTTCCTCTGTCCCAGCTGCTTAGCTG
>JAHREE010148884.1:269293-282882 GCA_033628505.1 Tringa tobata | reverse complement strand
GGGGTGTGGGAGTCAAAGGGGGCTCTCGGGACTGGGTGGGTGTCAGTGTTTGGAGGGGGGTGACCCTGCAGGGTCTCTGCCTCAGCTTGGGTACCCATGATGGCAGGACCAGGCCCCTGGGAACTCCCATCCAGCTGTGGGTGCTGGAGCTGGTGCTCGAAGGGCAAAGATGTGTCCCCAGCTCCAGCGGGGAGGCTGACCCTGGCCTTCTGCCTGTCCCCGCAGGTGGCTGGCATGTCGCCTGGCCGTCACCTGGTGCCGGCAGAAGCTTCATGCAGAGCTGAAGATCGGCTCCTTCGGCTTCTTCTGGGCCCAGAATATCAGCCTCAAGTTCCAGCGGGAGCAGCAGACTGTGGTGGGTACCCGGGCAAGGGGCAGTCACTGGCAGAGAGGGCAGCTGTGATCACTTCCAGGGTGGCAGAGAGTCCCTGGAGCCAAGCTCCTGTCTTGCAGCCCCATAGCTCGTGCCAGGCCCTTTCTCCCATGGCCAAAGTTGGGGTTTTTGGCTGCTCCCTGCATGATGCTGGGTGTTGGGAGCAGAGTGGGAACGTTGGGATGAGCATCACAAGGCAGAGACAGGTTGTTTCTTCTCTGACCTACCTGTGTGTCCTTGCAGGAGATTGACAACGTCTGGATCTCCAGTAAACTGAGCCGGGAGCTGCCGTAAGTACCCCCACCCCACTTTCTTCCCTGCTCTCTTGGGGGAGGTCTGGCTCATCCCTGGCCCTGCTGACTGTGATTCTGCTGCCTTTACACCTTTTGCAGTCCTTGTTTCCCCATGGTCTGCTCTGTGTGGCAGTGTCTTGTGGATAACCTTGTGCTTGTCCTGCATGTCCCCAGGGCTGGGGGCATCCCTGGTGATGGGGCTGGGTGTGCCACATGGGAGCTCTTGTAAGAGTTGCCCACTCTGTTCTTCTGCAGGCGCTACTTTGAGCTGTGTTTTGGCGAGGTACGAATCCGCACAGATCTCCAGAAGGGCCCTGGGTTCCAGCCATCCGTCCCGGAGGCTCCCAGAGAAGCTGATGGAAATGAAAGCAGAGCTGACCTGGCTCTTAAACCCTCCCTGCTGAGGCTTCTTAGCCAGGTGAGGCACTTACTTGATGAGAGGCTGTGGGCTGCGCTGCTGTCGGACATTCCTCATGGTAGCATTTTCCCCCACCAGCTCTTTTCCATTCACATGGACTCCATCAACATCATGGTTCTGCACGTGGCCACCTCAGAGTCTCTCTGGCACATCCAGGCCAGCAAGACCCGTCTCCTCCTGAATGGCGACGGGAAGAGGTAACGCTGTGCTTGCACCCTGCTCTGCTTTCACAGCCTGACCCTGGGTCTCAGGGGGTAGGGAGGCTCCTCCGACCCCAACCTCTCTCCATCCCACTCAGCAGCATCTCACGTCACCTGTGATGTGACACATTAACCTCCTCCAAGGCTGGCCTGGTCCGTTTTCCCTTCATGGGAAGCTTGAGTTGTGTGTTCTCCAACTTACGGGTTGCTGCGCTGTGCGTGGAGTTAGGGTGTGCTCTGCTTTTGAGAGGACTTGGGGCAGGGACTTGGGGTGTCCCACAGAAAAGAGGAGGCAGGGGCTTGGTTTGGAGGCAGCAGAGCCCACAGCCTCCATCTGTTCTCTGCTCTCCCCAGCCTGACCTGTGAGGTGAGCCTGACAAAGGTGAACAGCAAAGTGCTCCGGAGCAGCCAGCTGGTGAGTGCTGGGGAAGGGAGAAATTCAACGCTTTGGGCCTGGGCACTGGGACACTCTAAGGACCTGTTCCAGCATGTCCCCGAGGCTGGGTGATGCTGCGAGGCTCTGGGATCCGTGCTGTGCCCAGCCCTTCACCCGCAGCGTCCACCGGCAGGGAGCTGGGTGACTCCCTGTGTGCTCCTTGCCCGTGTCCCTCCACAGGATGACACCTGCCTGGCAGAACTGGCCCTGGCCCTCTCCCTCTCCCTGGAGATCAGCAGCAAGCGGCGGCTGGTGGGTGTCAGGCTGCGTGTCCGGACCCTGCAGGCAGAGCTGCATGAAGGACTCATCTGCAGCCCACTGCTGCGCCGTGTCACTGCCGGGGCCCGGTACAGCAGTGCCGGGGAACAGCCCAGCACAGGTGAGGGACGGGGACAGGGACAAGCTCTGGGCAGGGCAGGGACTTGCACTGGAGCCAGAGGGTCCAGTCTGTGCTGTCACTGCCGCCCAACTGCAGGGCATGGGCATCTGGGCAAGAGCCTTTCTGTCACTCTGAATGTCCCTCTGCAGGGTCAAGGGAACCCCTGAAGTCCCTGCTGAGCAGGGACACGCTGCAGCTCATCCCCAAGAGGGTGGAGGTGAAGATGGAGAACACCAGCGTGGTGCTGTCTATGAACAGCCAAAAGAGGTGAGGAGGAGGCTGTCTTAGTCCTGATCAGCGCTGGGGATGGGGACCTGGGGACAGCTGTGCCACTCCCTGCTCACCCCCTGCTCTGCCAGGACTGAGCTTGTTCTAGGGCCAGGCTCTTGGGGAAGGAGGAAGGCACATGAGCTGGTTTTCCAGTAGGACAGCCTAATGGGATCCTCCGCTGGTGGGATGAGAGCGCTGGGCTGGGCTGGGCTGCAGCTGGGCATTGGCTGATGTCTGTCTGTGCCAGCATGCTGGTCAGCTGGGGATGAGAGACGAGGAGATGGAGGACATGACGGTGCAGTTCCCTTCTGGCAGTGACTCCCTGCTTCTCACAGGCACCTCACCTGGAGCCTGAAGCTGCTGCAGTTTCTATATCAGCGTGAAGAGGAGCAGATCCCGCTGCGCAACTTCACGCCCACCTCAGACCTGGACCAAATGAGTGTAGACCTCCAGCTGGAGGGTAAGTAGCCAGGAAGACAGCCATGGGACAGGGCTGCCATCTCTGCCCTCTACCACCCCTCACTTTTGCTCCTCTCTCTCCCCAGATGGCCTTCTCCTGTCCCAGAGCCGCCAGCGCATCGTGTGCCTCAACTCCCTGAAGACCAGCATGCAGGTGAGGGAGCACTGGGCACGCTCCTGTCCCCCAGGGGTGGCTGATTTGGCTCCTTGCACGAGCTTTTTGCCACCTGGCCCTCTCCCTGCTCTAGGTCACAGCCATTGACCTCTCGGCTGCTGTGCTGCTCAATACCTGCATCATCCACTACCGCCACCAAGAGTTTTCGCACTGGCTGGGCCTGTTGGCACAGGAATACAGGTGCCAGGCGGCGCCTGTCCCCATCCAAGGGCACAAGGGAAGGTAAACTCAGCGCAGCTGCTGTTATCGCAGCTTGTTTCCTCTCACCTGCCATGCTCTGGAAGGGTGCCCGGGCACCCAGCACCTTCTCTACCTTCTGCACAGCCCGTGGAATGGGGAGGCTGATAGAGAGGGTGGCGAGCGTTTGGGGGACCCCTGAGGAGAGGGCATCCCTCTGGGCCTGTTCCCTGGCAGTTCCCCAGTAACACAGTACCCCAGTAACAACCCGTCCCTGCTTGTCCCGCGCAGGAGCTACCCCCAGATCATAGCACCCATCATCCTGTGTGCCTCGCTGTCCAACGTCAATGTGTCAGTGCAGCTGGGGGACACCCCACCCTTCGCCTTGGGCTTCAACTCCATCTCTGCAGGTACTGGCCGGCAGCTGGCACTGGGGTGGCTGCTGGGCTCTTTTTGGGGTTCGGTAGCTCTGCCAGAGAGGTGCCAGGGTGGGAACGGGGAGGGCCGTGCCACCTCTGGGCTTCCCCATGTCTGTGTCTGGCTGTGGCCCTCTGCTTGGTTGTTTCTGGGTTGCCCTGTTTGGGGGCAGCTGAGCAGGCAACAGCGAGCCCTGCCTGCGCTCACCCCCTTCTCTCTGCTCACAGACTACCAGCACCTGCGGCCGCAGAGCGTGCACCAGCGAGCGGTGCTGGCCGTGGACCACCTCTGCTGGCGCGTGGGCAACGACTCGCACATCCAGCGTGCCCCACATCCTCCCAACATGCATGTGTGGGGAGAAGCCCTCATCCTCGACTCTTTCAACCTGCAGGTGAGCGGTGAGAGGTGGCTCTCGGGGGAGCGACGTGTCTGCGACTCCGTGTGGATGGCTCATGGACGCGTGGTGGCATGGGGACGTCCTGCAGCCTGAGAGAGATTGTCCTATTTGTCCTGCAGGGCAGCTACAACCAGCCCCTGGGCATGTCCAGTGCCCAGTCGGACACGCTCTTCCTGGACTGCACCATCCGGGGGTTGCAAGTGGAGTCGTCGGACACCTGTACCGAGTGCCTGGCCAGGGTCCTGCCCCTGTTCTGCCCGCGGCCTAGTGGAGCTGAGCTTGCCAAGCAGCCACCCTCTGCCTCAAGCGAGCCCTGGGGGCTGCTCTGGAAGGTAGATCTGAAGGTGGAGGATGTGAATCTTTTCACACTTTCAGCCCTGGTGGGTAAGTAGCGTCCGGGCTGATCCCAGATGGCTGTCCTGGAAGAATCCCCATGGTTAGAGGAACCTGACGTGTCCTGGTGTGCCTCTTCCATGCCTCCAGCACTGATGTGCCATCTCTCTAGGTGCCCTGGAGCTGCGGCTGGACACACTGACCGTCTTGGGGAGTGCTGAAAGCTGTACAGTCAGCGTCCAGGGCATGGTGCTGGCCTTGGTGAAGAGCATCACGGAGAAGATGCAGCCGTGCTGTAAAGCTCCTGCCATCCCCAACCCGGTGGCCAACCTCTCCATGCTCTCTGTCACCTACCGCAGCAGCATTCGCTCCCTGGAGGTTGGTGTGGGTCTCTGCTTTATCCTGAACTGGTGGGACTGGGATGGGTGGGGCAGGGAGAGGATTGGTTGGCACGAAAAGGTGTTGGAGAGGAGAATGGGGCTGTGCTCTGCTGGACCTGGCAGTGACTTGGTGCCTGCTTGCTCTCCTCTGTAGGTGCAGTGTGGTGAGGGGCTGGCTGTGCTGTGGAGCCCACCCGATCACATGCACTTGTACCATCACACCCTGGCAACCCTGCAGTGCCATGAAGCCTTGCAGAGCGCCCTTGGCCACGGGACACCTTCCTCCCTGCCCCCAGAGAGCCCAACATCCCACCTGGACACTCCTGCTGAAACATCAGGGGCCCCCCAACCAGATGGGACCCCCCCAAAAAGACTCCTGTCCCTGTCACTGGAGCTGAGCTCTGCCAAGCTCACAGCCTTTGTCTCTGAGGCCAACTACATCAGCCTGGCTGCTGAAAGGACCTCTCTGAGCTGGCACGGTGGTGCCCTGCACGGCTACTGCCCCGAGCTGGCCGCTGGCTTTGACGGACACAGCATCTTCAGCTTCAAGGAGGTGGAGGTGAAGCTGCTGCCAGAGCTGGAGGAGGTCATCTTGCACCGCTGCGCCTTCCCCACCCTCCACACCCTCCGCAACCGCGGCTGGGCCTTCTCCTTTGCCAGTGTGACCATTGAGTTCCCTTACCAGTACGACTTCTCCCGCACGCTGGACGCTGCCGTGGGTGTGCAGAAGTGGCTTAAAGGCCTTCACCGGCGTGGCCACCCTTCCAGCACGGCGCTGCCCCCAGACCTCCTCCTCAAAGTGGCTCACTTCTCCTGGGTCTTCCTGGATGATGTCTTCGAGGTCAAGTTACGAGACAACTACGAGCTGATGAAGGACGAGAGCAAGGAGAGCGCCAAGCGTCTGCAGCTGCTGGACGCCAAGGTGGCCGCCCTGCGCAAGCAGCACGGCGAGCTGCTGCCTGCCCGCAAGATCGAGGAGCTCTACGCCTCGCTGGAGAAGAAGAACATCGAGATCTACATCCAGCGCTCGCGGCGCCTCTATGCCAACACGCCAATGCGGAGGGCCCTCCTCACGTGGACCGTTGCCCACTTGGAGCTGGTGGCCATGGCCGATGAGTCCTTCCACGGCACGGAGCGTGTGTTGGAGCAGATGAGGGACATAGACAGTGTCAGCCCGTTCCCCCCTGAGGGCCTGGAGATGGTCACCCAGTGGTGCCGCATGATGAAGGGCAGAGTTGGCAACTTTTTTGGTGAGTTGCTTTGTGCGAGGGTGCCTGTGGAGGACAGCACTGTGGCTGCATGGCCTGGGCTCCCAGGACAGGCACCACGAGATGTGTAACCAAGCAGAGCAAATGGTTTTCGGAGGTTCGAGGGAGTGGGAAGGGAGCAGAGACGTGACAGGACAGTGGTTGCTGCCATGGTCCGGAGTGGGGGAGCAGCACAGTGTCCCTTTGCTGCCCCATCTCTCAGCCTTTCCTCTGCCCCACAGTGCGGATCCGTGACTACCCTCGCTACCTCTTTGAGATCCGGAACTGGCAGCTCTCGGGCCGGCTGATCGGAGCCGAGCAGTGTGGCCAGGCCTGCTCCCGGCGACGCCAGGTCCTGAAGCTGGGGCTGCCCTGGGGGGACGCGACGGTGGAGAGAAACATGCCACCCTTGAAGTTCTACCACGACTTCCACTGTAAGAGCTGGAGGGGCAGGGGGACTCTCCGATGGGGTGGGGACGGGGCTGCGTGGGACATGCAAAGGGCTGAGCCAACCTCTGTGTCCCCAGCTGAGATCTCCCAGTACACCATCGTGTGGGGGCCCTGCTGGGACCCAGCCTGGACCCTCATCGGCCAGTGTGTGGATCTCCTCACCAAGCCCTCAGAGGACCCCAGCGCCCCATTGCCCTGGTGGGACAAGAGCCGCCTTCTCTTCCATGGGGACTGGCACATGGACATCGAACAGGCCAACCTGCACCAGCTGGCCACCGAGGTGGGTGCCATCGAGGTAGGGAGCAGAGCGTGGTATGGGGCTGGCTCACACCTGCCTCTCTCTTTGCTTGTCCTTACAGGACCCCTACAACACCACGGAGAACATGCACTGGGAGTGGAGCCACCTCTCCTTCCACTGGAAGCCTGGGCAGTTTGTCTTTAAGGGCAACCTGGACATTAATGTCCGGACAGCATCCAAGTGAGTGTGGGCCCTGGAGCGTGGGGGCTGACGCTGGTGCTGGGGGGTAACCGGGGTCTTTTTCGCCGTTCAGGTATGACGACTGCTGCTTCTTGCACCTGCCTGACCTGTGCATGACGCTGGACCTGCAGTGGCTGTGCCACGGGAACCCCCACGACCACCACGGCGTGGTGCTGCGCTCCCCCGACTTCCTGCCCGAGGTGCCGGTGGGGCAACAATACGACTCCTACCGTGCCTTCCGCTCCGAGAACCTCAACCTCTCCATCCGGATGGACCTGACGCGTCCCAGTGAGGGTGGGTGACAGCGCCCCGGGCATCCCTTGAGGCCAGGGCAGGGCTTGCTGGTTTCAGTGATCCTTATCCCAGGACCGGTCCTGGGTTGGGTGCTGCCGTGTTCCTGCCCCGCAGCGCTGGCTGACGGCGGGTATATTCTCAGAGCACTCCCAGCCCCGGATCCTACTCTACAGCAGCACCCTTCGTTGGATGCAGAACTTCTGGGCCACGTGGACCAGCGTGACGCGCCCCATCTGCCGCGGGAAGCTCTTCAACAACATGAAACCCAGTAAGAAGAAGCTGGGGCAGCATTACAAGCAGCTCTCTTACACTGCGCTCTTCCCTCGGCTGCAGGCAAGTCCTGGGAGTGGGGGGTCCGGTGTTACCTCCCCATTTTGCTTGCACTGGGCTCTCAGCCTCTGCTCTCTGCTCCCTCGCAGGTGCACTACTGGGCTTCCTTTGCCCAGCAGCGTGGCATCCAGGTGGAGTGCTGCCAGGGGCACATCTTCACTCGCGGCACCCAACGGCTCATCCCACAAGGTGAGCGGAGACCCTGCCGCCAGCGCTTCCAGGCAGGGCAGGACCCCGGCTCACCCCTCTTCCCTGTCCCCCAGCTGGCACAGTGATGCGACGCCTCATTTCGGAGTGGAGCATCACGCAGATGGTGAGCGACCTGAGCCAAGTCACCGTGCACCTCATGGCCTCCACTTGCGATGAGAACGCCGACCACCGGCTCGACACCCTGGTGAAGAAAACCCATCTGCTGAGCCTCTCCTCCCTCACCTACCAGCGGCACAGCAACCGCACGGCTGAGGAGGTACAGCTGCAGACACATAGGGCATGGCAGCCTGTGCTGGCCTGATGGCACCCCCTTGGGACAAGGGGACCTTCATCTTTGGGTGCAATGGGGGAGGGATTTTGCTGGAGAGTTGACAGACCTGTAGGGCCTCTGGTCTCCCCATTGCCTGGCCAAAAGGATGCTTTGTTCCAGCCACAACGTTGCTGGTGTGGGTCCCTGCTGAGGGCTCAGGGGTTGTCCCCCAGGCTCTGGTCCCCACTCTCTGCCTGTAGGGACTGGTAGGACTCCCAGCCCCTGCGTGTGAGTCCTGTGGGCAGGGGCTGGGGGTGGCTTTGCTGTGCTGAGGCTCTGACCCTCTGTGCCCAGGAGCTGCCCCTGCGGGATGGGGACGATGGCTTCCACACCCACCAGCTGCACTTGGTGGACCTGCGGGCGTCCTGGACCACCACCAACCGGGACATCGCCTTTGGCCTCTACGATGGCTACAAGAAAGCGGCTGTGCTCAAGCGCAACCTCTCCACCGAGGCCCTGAAGGGGCTGAAGATCGACACGCAGCTACAAGCCAAAAAGCTGAAGCGGGGCCCGCTCTCTGCTCACTCTGTCCCTGCCAGAGTGACCGTTCCCATCACCAGTGGCCGTCCTGAGAGAGCCTCCTCGGGGGGTGAGGGAGGGAATAGAGAACCCAAAGCCATGCCTGCCTTCACCCCGTCACCCTCAGCCAGCCCCCCACAGCCTCACATTGACCCTTTCTCCTTCCCCAGGGGCCTACATGCTGCAGAAGCTCATTGAGGAGACAGACAAGTTTGTGGTCTTCACGGAGGAGGAGTCGGGGGCTAGTGAGCAGCTGTGTGGCATCGCCGCCTGCCAAACCGATGACATCTACAACCGCAACTGCCTCATCGAGCTGGTCAACTGCCAGGTACCTGCCCTCGGCCACCCTGCCAGTCCCCACACTCTCTCCTCCCCATGGCTTTGCTGCTTCTGGTCTGCCCCAGAAGGTCTCGTCTGACCCCCCAGGGTCTCTCCCCCCACAGATGGTGCTGCGCGGCGCGGAGACGGAGGGCTGTGTGATTGTGTCTGCCGCGAAAGCCCAGCTGCTCCAGTGCCAGCACCACCCTGCCTGGTATGGGGACACGTTGAAGCAGAAGACATCCTGGACCTGCTTGCTGGATGGCATGCAGTACTTCGCCACGACGGAGAGTGGCCCCACTGAGAGGGAGCACGGGCAGCTCTGGTTGGAGGTGAGGTCTTGAGGGGGCTGTGATGGGTGAGCTGTGTTGGGGACAAGCAGTGCTACCTGTGCCCTGGCCAGGGCAGGGAGAGCAGGGACAGCCATAGGTGCCACCTTGTGTCCCCAGGTGAAAAATATTGAGGAGCATCGGCAACGGAGCCTGGACTCGGTGCAGGAGCTGATGGAGAGCGGGCAGGCGGTGGGGGGCATGGTCAGCACCACCACAGGTACTGCCCGCAGAGCTGGCTGCTGTGCCCACCCCAATCCCACTCATGCGTGACCCCAAGCTGAGAGTGTCCCTGCCCCCAGATGGCTCCAGGAGCTGGGTGATGCTCTGAACCCTGCACCATGGGGTCTCCAAAGTGCCAGAACGTGGCGCTCTAATCATGGTCCTCCTGCCTGTCCCCAGACTGGAACCAGCCCTCAGAAGCCCAGCAGACCCAGCAGGTGCAGAGGATCATCTCTCGCTGCAGCTGCCGCATGTACTATATCAGCTACAGCCACGACATCGACCCCGAGCTGGCCACGCAGATAAAGCCCCCCGAGACTCCCGCCAACCAGGAGAAGGAGGATCTGCTGAAGAAGCAGGAGGGTGAGTACCTCCAGGTGGTGTGTCACAGCGGCTGGAGCTCTGGGGTGACCCACAGGTGGCAGCTGAGTCCAGGGATGGTCTGTCTTGACCTTACTGAGATCAGAGGGGTGCACAGGAGGGGTCCTCAGCCACATGGTGGTGCATCAGATGATGCTGGACATGCTGTTACATGCTGTTCCCTGCTGGAGCCAGCACAGCTACCTTGGCTCTTTCCCCATCCCTCTCCATCTCTGGCTGGCCCCAACATGAGTCTTGTTTCTGGCCATGCTGAGGCCCTACTTGCCCTTTGTGTGTCCCCGCAGGGGCTGTGGATACATTCACACTGATCCACCACGACCTGGAGATCTCCACCAACCCCGCGCAGTATGCCATGATCCTTGACATAGTCAACAACCTACTGCTGCACGTGGAGCCCAAACGCAAGGTACCCGTGAGGTCTTTGAGTCACCGTGTCACTCACTGCACCCGGGCAATTCTAACCTTCCCCTCTCCCTGTGTCCAGGAGCACAGTGAGAAGAAACAACGGGTGCGCTTCCAGCTGGAAATCTCCAGCAACCCCGAGGAGCAGCGCAGCAGTATCCTACACTTGCAGGAGGCTGTGAGGCAGCACGTTGCCCAGATCCGGCAGCTGGAGAAGCAGATGTACTCCAATGTGAAGGTGAGCCCCCATCCTGGCTCCTTGGGGTCCCTGCTCCGGGACAAAGGGTGCTGAGGGTCGTCTGTCCTTCAGTCCCTGCAGGACGACAGCAAAAACGAGAGCCTGCTCGACCTCAACCACAGGCTGCAGCAGCAGCTGAGCCAGGAGAAAGCTGACCTGCAGCTGGAGAGCGAGGAGCTGAACATACTCATCAGGTAGGGACCATCTCTGGCTTCCCCAGCGTTGTGTCCCCTTTATTCCACGGGTCCCACATCCCAGCGCTCCCCTCTCTACTGCAGGTGCTTCAAGGACTTCCAGCTGCAGCGAGCCAACAAGATGGAGCTGCGAAAGCAGCCGGAGGACGTGAGCGTGGCACGGCGCACCGAGTTCTACTTCGCCCAGGCACGCTGGCGCCTGACTGAGGAGGACGGGCAGCTGGGCATCGCCGAGCTGGAGCTCCAGCGCTTCCTCTACAGCAAGGTATCGAGCCAGCTGGTGGCACCCACAGTCCCCAAGCTGGGGCCTGGGAGATACGGGGTCTCACAACAAGAAAGACATTGAGGTGCTGGAGTGAGTCCAGAGAAGGGTAATGAAGCTGGTGAGGGGTCTGGAGCACAAGTCTTGTGAGGAGCGGCTGAGGGAGCTGGGGGTGTTCTGCCTGGAGAAAAGGAGGCTGAGGGGAGACCTTCTTGCTCTCTACAATTCCCTGAAAGGAGGGTGTAGCTGGGAGGGGGTCAGTCTCTTCTCCCAAGTAACAAGTGCTAGGATGAGAGGAAATGGCCTTCAGTTGTTCCAAGGGAAGTTGAGGATGGATATTAGGAAAAATTTCTTCACCAAAAGGGTTATCAAGCATTGGAACAGGCTTCCCAGGGAAGTGGTAGAATCACCATCCCTGGAGGTATTTAAAAGATGGGTAGATGTGGTGCTGAGAGGCATGGTCTAGTGGTGGTTTTGGCAGTCTTAGGTTGATGGTTGGACTTGATGATCTTATAGGTCCCTTCCAACCGAAACAGTTCTATGACTCTATGGCTCTGTGTGCGCAGGTCAACAAATCTGACGACACGGCCGAGCATCTCTTGGAACTGGGCTGGGTCACGATGAACAACCTCCTGCCCAACGCTGTGTACAAGGCAAGTGGCAGCCCGGGGGAGCAGCCCTGCACCCTGGGGACCTTCAAGTGGCCTGGCCACTGTGGCCTGTCCTCACCCCAGCCACCCATCTTCTTCCCTGCAGGTGGTGCTGCGTCCCCAGAGCTCCTGCCAGTCTGGCCGGCAGCTGGCACTGAGGATCTTCAGCAAAGTCCGGCCACCCGTGGGAGGCATCTCCATCAAGGAGCACTTTGAGGTGTCAGGGCCATGCCGGGAGGTGACAGGGTCCCTGCGGGGTGTGGGCAGCGTGTGCCCAGCTCTGACACACCTCTCTCCTGCAGGTGAACGTGGTCCCCCTCACCATCCAGCTCACCCACCAGTTCTTTCACAGAATGATGGGTTTCTTCTTCCCCGGCCGCAATGTGGAGGAGGAGGAGGTGGGGGATGAGGAAGACAAGTCCAAGCTGGTGACAACAGGTGAGAGACTCAGGGTTACTCTTCTCCCTGGCATCTGAGGGACATCCCTGAGCAGCTCTGGCTGTCTATCCAGGATACGTTGGGACTTGTGGTCTCCCCTGTGGTCAGGGAGCTGTTGTGGGGAGGCTCTGGGTCATGGCTGACCCTGAGATGGACACCCACCACCATCTCCCACCCTGTTTGTCCCAGGGATCCCCGTGGTGAAGCCGCGGCAGCTGATCGTGGCCGATGACTCGCTGGGCCCAGGGAAGGGAGTCGCTCAGGGACTGAATCGGACGTCAGGGGTCAGAAGATCATTCCGAAAAGCACCTGAGGTACCTGCTGCTGCCTTGAGGGGGGGAATGTGGGAGAGCCCTGCTGTGGAGCCGGTCTGTTTTCCCTCGGCAGCCATCTCCTCCCCTGCTTGCCTGTCCATTTTCTCCTCCTCCCTCCCACCATGAGGATTTGCATCCTTTACAACCGAGCACCTGCACGCTTGATGCCATCCCTGCAGCATCTCATTTTCCTAACACGGTGCCAGAGCAGCTCTCACCTCTCCCCGGTGAAGCAATGCCATGGCCTAGTGCCCGGCTGTCCCTTCCCTGCTGAGTCCTGGCTGTGTCCCCTCTCCTTCCCTTCTGCTCACGGCTCCTGCTCTGTCCCCAGCATCCCGTGGATGACATCGACAAGATGAAGGAACGCGCCGCCATGAACAACTCCTTCATCTACATCAAGATCCCGCAGGTGCCGCTCTGCGTCAGCTACAAGGTGTGGGGCTGGTGGGACGGGGTGTGCTGGGGAGGGGACTCGGCCCCTTCTGGTGGGGGGTGGCCTTGGGGCATCGTCCCACGCTGCCTGACACCCCTCTCACCCAGGGCGAGAAGAACAGCGTGGACTGGGGTGACCTGAACCTGGTGCTGCCGTGCTTGGAGTACCACAACAACACCTGGACGTGGCTGGACTTTGCCATGGCGGTGAAGAGGGACAGCCGCAAAGCCTTGGTGGCACAGGTAGGTGGGACCCCATCCCGTGGTGCCTTCTTCAAGTTCTTAGGAAGGCTGGTGGAGCCACTCTACCTGGGATGGAGGCGGTAATGTTCTCCAGACTGGGAAGTAGCCCCTCTGGCTCAGCAGCTCAGGTTCTCACCCACGCTGAGGAGCCTGGGTGGGGCTGTGGGGTGCTGAACCCCCCTAAATCCTGGGGCAGGTGATCAAAGAGAAGCTTCGCCTGAAGCCGGCGGCGGGCTCGGAGGCCCGGGGGAAGCTGGAGAACAAATCGGATGGGACCATCCAGCAGCAGGAGGAGGACGAGAAGGCGCGTCTGCTCATCGGGCTGAGCGTGGGCGAGAAGAACCCCAGCAAGAAATCCATCTTTGGGAGACGCAAATGAGGGCAACGGCACCCGGCAGGCCGGGAAGGGACTGGGGTACCCCTGTGCTCCCCCCTCCAGAGGGACACCCCCTATGGCGGTGGGGTGGGGGCTGCTCGGCAATGCCCCGAGGCAGGGGGCAACCGCACGCAGGCCCTGGGCAACCCTGTGGCTGTGGGGCAGGGGTCCAGCGGCACGGGGCCGTGGGGTGCAGCGTGCTCTGGGGCCGCTTTGTGGGGTGCAGACCCCCTGTGCCAAGGGCT
>JAHREE010148884.1:152597-239555 GCA_033628505.1 Tringa tobata | reverse complement strand
TTGGCTTAGCCCCGTGTAAGAGCAAAACGAGCTGATTTTTTAACGTTGTGCACGTGGTTTCAGGCTTCGAGCGCAATCAGCGCAAACAAGGGGGCAGGAAAGGGTGTTTGGAGGCCTCAGGGATGGGGGAAGAGCAGCTCCATCCTTCTTTAACGAGGCCTGGAGGGCTGTGATCCAATTAATTGTGGGAGGGTGAAGTCTAGAAATCTCTAGATAAAATAATAATAATAGGGGGGAAAAAAAAAAAGTTGAGCAGGCTGCCCCAAAAAAAGGCACGCTGCCAGGTGGGTACATCTCATGGGCAACGGGGACCTTTGTCAATGTCCCAGCTCAAAGCCTGCCGGGATGCACCGCTCTGCTCCGTTGACAGCGTGGGTCAGGAGAAGGGCTGCTGCGGGAAAAACTCCCCTGGGAGCGAGATTTTTTTCCTCTGGTGCATTCCCAGCAGCCTGATTCCTGAGCTTGGCTTGTGGCGGGGGGGCTGCGGGAACCTCCCTCCCCATTTGTCTTCACTCACCCAACACCCACAGCTCTGGAAATGGAGGCTGGCTTTGCTTGCCCCTCTCCTTATGGAATGTGAACTGCTGAGGCAGAGGGCAGGGAGTTGTGGGTTTTTTTTGTGTCTGTTTTTTTTTTTTTTTCTTTTTTTTTTTCTTTTTGTTTATTTTTTTTCCTTTAATTGAGCTCGGGTTGTCCAAGCCGACGTATCGATAGGGCTTGAAGCTCACCCTGCCTTCCCCTCGAGGTCCTGCCCTCTGTCCTGCGTCACCGCTCGGCATCTTCGCGGCGGCCGTGCTATTTTTCGCTCGCTTCCTCCTGAGACTCTTCAATCTGATAATCTCCTAATCTCCAGCTCCTGGCAATTCATCTGCGGTTGTCTTTGCTTTATACCTGGTTTACGTCTCGGGGAGTAGTCTTCAAAATAGCTTCTGACCTTGTTGGCTAATGCACGTTAAGAAATTGGCCTGCGTAGCTACAGGAGCCTTCTTATTCCCCAAATTCTTGTTATTCCCTCTGCTGGGGAGAGACATCCCTGTTATAAGTAACTGCTGATGCGTCGGTTTCTTGTACAGCATCCTCCTGATGGCAGGGATGAAGAAGGGATCTTGAAAGGAGCGCGAGGAGGTGTGCTAACCCTCTTGCTCCCATGACCGCCTCTTGGTCAAATGCTGCTGGAGAGGGTACAGCAGAGGGCTACAAAGATGATGAGGGGCCTGGAGCATCTCCCTTACGAGGAGAGGTTGAGGGTCTTTTTAGTCTAGAGAAGAGAAGGCTGAGGAGGGATCTGATCAATGCTTATAAATACTTAAAGGGTGGGTGTCAGGAGGATGGGGCCGGTCTTTTTTCAGTGGTGCCCAGGGATAGGACAAGAGGAAATGGGCACAAACTTGAATACAAGAAGTTCCACCTAAACATGAGGAGGAACTTCTTCACTTTGAGGGTGGCAGAGCCCTGGAACAGGCTGCCCAGGGAGGTGGTGGAGTCTCCTTCTCTGGAGATATTCAAAACCCACCTGGACAAGTTCCTGTGCAACCTGCTCTGGATGGACCTGCTTTGGCAGGGGGTTTCAACTAGATGATCTCTGGAGGTCCCTTCCAACCCCATGTGATTCTGTGAAATGTGTCGGTGGGGTGGTTGCAGAGGAAATCTGAAAATATAGGATCAACTTTTAGCTTTCTCTGAGGAGGATCAAACAGATAATCTTCTCCATTGGATAACCGAAATTACAGGGAGAGGGCAGGAGGAGAAAGTCCCTTCATTAGCTTTCTTCTTGTATTGTCTGGCATTGTATTATCCCTCACCTTTTGTGCTCCTTGGTAACACCAGTTTGCTAAAATATATGGCTGGAACTGTGTGCCAGGGTTCACAGCGTACCCTTGCTCACCAGAGAACAGGCGGTGCCTGCTGTCATTGTCCAGGCTGTTTTCCTGGTTTCTTCTGCAATCTCGATTGTTCTCAGGAGGGGAGGAAGGTTTCCTGGATGAGAACTGGTGCTTCCCTGGGTTGGACAGCAGAGGTTCCACCTCAGAACTGTAAAACAGGGAATGAGCATCCATGGTTTCTGATGGCAAAGCTAGAGACCTGGGCTGCCCAGGGAAGTGGTTGAGGCACCATCCCTGGAGGTATTTAAAAGACGGGTAGACGTAGTGCTTAGAGACATGGTTTAGTGATGGTTTTTATCAGAGTTAGGTTGATGGTTGAACTAAATGGTCTTAAATGTCCCTTCCAACCTAGACGATTCTATGATTCAATTCTATGACCTCTTAATGAATGCCTTGCTACAGATTGCTGTTTGGGTTTTTGGTGGTGGCTTTTTTTTAAGCACTTTTTCACACACAGGGAATAAGAGAATTCATGAAGGGATCTATTGTGTCTGGCTTGGGAAGTCCACCACCTCTGCTGCATCCCGAGACCACCACAGTGTTGCTAGTTGTGCTTCAAAACCGTGGTAGGTCTCAAGGTAGAAAATATCTCTAGTCGTGAGGCGTTGCAGATCTTTGGGCATGATACAGAGATTATGGGAAAGAAGCTGCAGAGCCACAGGCAGGAGCAGTGACGTGTGAGTGGGAAGTAGCTGCTGACGCCAGGCTTGGGCCAGTTGCAAGAGTTTTCTCTTTGCTTTGAGAATAATTTCAGCCCAGTTGGTTAATTCTTTCCAGGAGGAGTTTGGGATATGGCATTTCATGGGGCTTTAGGAAGGAGTAGGCAACGCTCCTATTTTGTGACTTGTTTTTGCACCACTTAATGTGGGTATTTCAGGACAAAAGCCCATCTGTTGGGTTTCCTGCGATGGTGCTGATGCCTTCATCCCTTGTTCAGAGTGTTCTCCCTCTCAGCCCTGAATCAGGTGTACACTGAGGGCTTGCTCGGAGAGATATTGTGATTACTTGGTTATTGATGGAAAATAATGCAACCTGCTTCAGGGGAAGTGGAAGAAATGAGAAAATGTTCTGTCCTGAGGGACCAAACCTCCTTTTTCTTATAATGATCCACTTGGCTCGGTGGAGGTTTGAGCTGCCTTGTGTCTAACCAAAATAGACATGGATGCTGCCTCCATTCCCCAAATTGTGGTGACGGTGAATTAGGGTAATGAAAGCAGATGATACATCTAAGTGCGTCACGGAAGTGTGGGCAACTGGGCCCTACAGTAATTTAAAAATAAGTATGTATGGGATGAGATTAGCAAATTTGACAGTGCTCAGCTAAGCAGAAGTGGCTGCCAATTGCAAGCAGCTCGTTCCCAATAAGACCTGCCAGTGTAGCCCTGGGCTTCTGTTATGTACAGGGGAAAAAACAGCATGTGATTGATTTTTGAACAGGAATCACAGCAAGCAAATTTAATACAGACTGAGATATATATGTATACACCCCTCTTTCTTTTTTTTTCTTCCTGCTAGGAGACTGGGCACTGCCAGAGGAGGAAAAAACACTTGATTGCAGTACTCTGGCAGCTAATCTTCCCGGATGTCATCCAGATAGATACTGGCATGTTGATTTTTTTTTTTTTTTTTTTTTTTTAAAAAGAGGTTTAAAATATTTCCAGTGCAAAATTAGTTGGAAAATATAGTGGAGGGTTGCAAACATCAATGAGCAGGAGCCTGGTGGGGGTTCTGCCCGGGGTTTACTCCTCTTGGGTGGCTCTGCTTGGCTCTCCTCTCCTCCAGATGAGTCATGGACACTGTTACTGCAGCAACGCTGCTGCCAAGGAGGGGGATAAAGCTGTTGCCATGGTGCTGGATGGGCAGGAATTCTGCAGGAGGAAAAACACTTAATAATTAACTTGCAGACAAACGGCGGCTTCAGACTTTGCCAGCGTGCTCTAGGGAAGGTGTCCCGGGCTCCCGGGCGACCGCCAGCCTGTCCTGGTACAGCCCTGGCCATCGTGGAGAGCTGCTGGCCCCCAGCGTGGCCGTGGGCTACGGGAGGCGAAGCCGGGACCGTGGGGAGCTGTGCCTGATCCCCTCAATTTGTGTTTGGCCTGCGGGGGGAGGTTGTGGGACGGGTTGAGGATTTGGGCTGGCTGAATGTGGCAAAACCGAAAAATCGTGGTGTGATTGCGGGACGTCTACCTGGGGACTGCGAAACGCTTGGGGCGTAGGGCCAGGGCTTGATTTAAATTTCTCTCCCATTTCTGTTAAAAGACAGAAGACTTTGTGCAGTTCCCCGGGCTATTTTGCCTCGCAATAGGCTCGCGTTTTCTCGTGGTAGTAAAAAGATTGAGTTTTTTTGTCTTGTTCTTCCTGATGGCGTGGGCACTGGTGTTAGTTTTCCTTTGTGCTGCCTCGACAGGAAAGGGAAACCTCCCTGCCAAATGCCAGAGATGCTTTGAACACAGCTCTCTCTCTTAACACCCATTCCTTTGGGCACTCTCTATGGTGGTGGTGATGATGGAGAGCAGTAAAACTGTCCAGAGAGCATGTTTAACACCTCAGTGCCTTCTACATTTCGCCAAGTTAAGGAGATTTACAGAGAACAAAAGGCTTCTAGGAAGGCGGAGGTGCTGGATGTGGGGGTCCATGCTTGGGAGCAAACTTCCCCCACCAGCTTTGTCTCTCATTACAGAGGGACCTGATATTTCTGTAATTACAGATCCCAGCACGAGAGCTGTGCTGTCTGGGAGCCGCAGCGCGTGGCGTTTGGGATGTTCTCTTGCTTTTGACTTTTATTGACTCCTCATCTATGGGGACGTGCCAACCGCTGCCCCTCGACCATAACCAGGTCCCTGATTTGTTCTGCCTGGGCTGGAGAAGAGGTTGTAACGGGCAGGTGTCACCTCCGAGCACACAGTAATCCTGTTTTCATACAGTCAATGAATCAGCCTTAGGTGGATGGATGTATTTGAATTTTATAAATAGGGAAGCAGACAGAAATGAGTGATTAGCTCAGACTAATAGCAGGAATTACTAGCTGAGAAAGGGCTTAGAATTAGAATGGTAAAGTATTACTTTCCCCTTAGAACCTCCAAAACAAGCCTCCTACAACATGCAGACGCACGGTTGTTCAAAAGCCAACCTGGCTTGTAGACATACAACATTGATTTCGGTTTGTCAGGATAAAGTAAGTTGTTGGAGCTGCTTTTATGTTCAGGGAAAATGAAGTATCAGTGCCCTTTCCCCAGAGAGGAGGCTGGTACCCAGGCTGGGATGCTCTCTCAGGGCACAGCAAGGCTGAAACCAGAAACAAGGACTTTCTCCTAAAGATACTGACTCTGGTGGAAGCCGGGAAGGGCTCTGTTCCCAGGCTGGCTTCCTAATCCAGGGAAAGGCTTCAACACCATTTTCAGCGCTGAGGAAGAAGAAGCCCTTGCGTGGGACGAGCCTTGGTGGAGAGGAGAGGCCATCCTTTGTCTGCAGAGGGCCGGAGGTAGGGGAGGTGGCACAAGGGAGGACACTCCTGTTCCAGTTAAGTGCAGGCTTAGTGCTGGCAAAGCTGCTTAGCACTCACATTCTGCCCAGAGGGCAGTTTTTAAAACAGGAAAAGCCTCTTACACTGAAAAGGCTGGGATTTGGTGGAGGTGCTGACTATTCTCAATACCCTGTGGGGAAACGGATGCAGAAGATGCTGGCACAGGGTTGGGAAAATGTGATGACCCAGTGCTGGGGGAGAGAAGCCTTTTCCCTGTCCTGAGCAGGTCGGTGTGGGCATTCAGAACCGGGACTGTCTTCCTAGACATCAGTTTTGGATTAAACAAACCAGTGGAGATGCATTGGGCCTGCTCTCACTGCTGGTTGTGACCTCCAAAGAGTGATACCTGGTAATTCTGGGCAGCCTCCATTTAAATTTGCTTTCCTCTGCAGATTATTTGTGCACCCCAGAGGAAAATGTTTACAAGATAGACTTCACCAGGTTCAAAATCCGGGACATGGAATCTGGCACGGTCTTGTTTGAAATCACCAAACCAGCAGCTTCAGGTGAGTGTGCACACACACAACACGCTGCTTTCGGGCACAAAACAAATGTTTCCTTTTGCCTTTTCCCACTCCTTTTGCTCAACACATTTCCCCCAAATAGGAGATGCTCTCGACTGCAGGATCAGGGTCCCAGCTTGCAGCAGAAATACCACTCAGGTGTCCCCCTGTACCAGCACAGTGAACAGAACCCACTGCTGCTGTATCTTGTGGTTGCCATCTGTGATGGGAAAGGACAGATGGGTGTTGTAAACAGAAGCAGAGGAGGAGGAGGAGGAGGTCACCGTGTGTTCCTTTCTTGGCTGCTCATCAGCGAGAGTCCCCCTGCACATCGTTTAACTGATAGGCTAACATCTTTCACTCAGGAGTCAGGAAAAAGGGTATTCCCAAAAGGGAGAAACTTTGCCAATTGTGCAAATTAGGCAAACTGAGAATCTGCATTTTATTTTTTTTCCTCATAGTTTTTGGGTGTTACTTGTAACCACCCAAGTGTCACCCATTGCCAATGGTAATAAAAACCCAGGGCAACTGTTCTTTTCCTGATGAAGCACTCTTTGCAATCTTCCCCATCTTTCCACAGGGGAGAGGAATTTTTCTGTAGTTCAGAGCCAACAAATCAGACACACTCGGGTGAAATGGCTTGTTCAGCGTCACACTGCGATGCTCAATCAGAAGTGGGAGCAGTAGGTCACTTCAGAAGATAGGACAAGTGTAATGATTTTAAACTGAAAGAGGGGAGATTTAGATTAGGTATTAGGAAGAAATTTTTCACTATGAGGGTGTTGAGGCACTGGAACAGGTTGGCCTGAGAAGCTGTGGATGCCCCATCCCTGGAGGGGTTCAAGGCCAGGATGGATGGGACTTTGAGCAACCTGGTCTGGTGGGAGGTGGCCCTGCCCAGGGCAGGGGGTTGGAACTGGGTGATCTTTAAGGTCACTTCCAACCCAAACCTTTCTATGATTCCATAAGAAGAATATTAAACCAGTGGGCCCTCTTGCAATACTCCGTCTCTGAGTGACCAGTAGTAGATGCCTTGGAGAGGATGAGAAGAGGGTAATGGCATCATCAGGCTTTCTCAGAATAGTTTCCCAGCTTACACGACTCCATGAAGTATGTTTGCAAGTATTTTCACTGGGTTTCTGTTTCTCAGACGACTGTGACGGAGCTTTGCTTTGCGCTTTTCCAGAACGTGAACACAACGACAAGAAGGACATCGACCCCAACGCTGGACGGTTCGTACGCTACCAGTTCACCCCGGCTTTCCTTCGACTTCGGCAAGTGGGAGCCACGTAAGTGATCACTACTTTCTCTAGTACAGGAAACAGCTGAAATCTTATAAAAATTGGGTCTTGCTCGTTGATTCTGTCAGGAAGGTGATTTAATCAGGATCTTTCGTTGTTATATGGATCTTCAAGCATCTTTGCTGGATGCCTTCCTTTCTCCATCCCTTTAGCTTGTTTATTTACCTCAGGAATAAGCAGGGTGTTGAAGAGAATAATGCTAAAAAGGGGGAAAATAAGGTGGACAGACGACCCAGATATTCCAAATCTTTTCTGCTTGTTATAGCTCGTTTGTCAGAGGCTCTGCCAGCTACGAAAGGTGTTTCTGCAGCCTTACACATTGCATTCCCCCAAAAGCATCAATCCATAGATGCACGGGAAATGGTGAAGTCATGTTTGATGGTCTTTGACGTGTCTGGTAGTACTGCTTGGTTCCATCAATAAACCACACCAAAACGTGACACCTGAAGTACCTTTCTATACCTTTTTAGGCCAAAGTTACTGCTACTGTGACAGAGGTGATGGAGTGTATTGTGTCTGTAGTAAAAGTTAGTAGTGATTTCTATTAACTACACTATTACTACTAACTTATTACGGATTGATCTGGGGTTAAATATCATGCATGGGGAGATGCAACTTTCTGGCCCTCCAGAGAGGTGGCTGCTTGGTCTTTACTGGGGGTTTTAGAAGGACATCGTGTCATGGTGTGGCAGGTTCTTTGTTATCTTTGTTTTTCTAATCAAGAGCTTTGTGCCCATCGCTATTCTGTCAGTAAGTCCATCATACTACAGTCGAGTGTCAGTTACAGTTTCCAGCACAAACCTCTTTGTCTCAGGTGTATAGAAATCCTTAGTTTGGATTCGTGTGGGAGTGCAGGTTGGTAGATCTCTTCAGCAGCAGATGTGTATTTCACAAGAACTGATGCACAGTAGCCTTGCTTAAAACAAAACAACAAAAAAAGTGTTTTTTGAGAGCTTGATGAAAATTCAGCATTTGGTTATGATGCAAAAGGATTAAAATTTGGTGTCAGAGAATATATCTAGAGTGAGATTGCACATTACCATTTCCTGTTATCCTTAAAGGTGTGCACCATTTAGACCTTTGGAAGGAAAATTGAAGTTATGTATCAATTAGCATCTCTTTGGCCACTATTTGGTGAAAATGGTAAAAACCCAACTTTTGATTTGTGCTAAACTAGTAACAGTGTCTTCCTGGCATACTGGCAGTGTACCATATGTAACTAATGCCCATCTTCCTCCCAAGAGGTCACGCTTCTTGGTATGAGACACCTGAACATAGTGCTGGCTGAAACTTGTCCCCCTTTACCACTTACAAAGCAGGAACAGAAGAAAGACCTTTTTCTGTGGATCTGGCCTTTTTTTAGTATCCACCAGAAAAATTAAATAACTTGTATAAAAATCCAATGCATTAAGGAACATGTAGTGAAGTGCTTCTCTGATATAGTTGGATCTTTCCTTCACTGAAGATGAGTTTAAGATTGTAAAATTGTCTTGCATGTCCTTTTTGTTTATTTATTTATTTTTGAGTAAAAAGAATCAAAATACAGTATAATCTATGATTAGTAATTCTATGTTGTGTCCCTGTAGGATGCTTTAAGAAAAGGAGGAAGTGATAATTCAGTTACTACCATTGCTTCAGATTTTTGCCTTTTTTCAGACGAGCTCTCTTCTACCTTTCAGGAACGGTTGAAAATCTTACTCAAGGAAGAAAGCTCATTTCTGTCTTGTCCTTCTTTTTCAGGGTGGAATTCACAGTAGGGGACAAACCCATTAATAACTTCCGCATGATTGAGAGGCACTACTTCCGCGATCAGTTGCTGAAGAGCTTTGATTTTGAATTTGGGTTCTGCATCCCCAGCAGTAAAAATACCTGTGAGCACATCTATGAGTTCCCCCAGCTCTCTGAGGATCTCAGTAAGTGCTCGTTAATTACTGGGTTACCACACAGTGATGTTAATCTAAGGTGTTTTGAAGAAGCCCTTCCTTAAGAGCTGTCTGTCAAAAGTGGGTAGGGTAGGACACTTCCAGGGAGTTCTGTATCTGTGTTAATACAGATTTTGTTTTCTAGTAGCGTGTATCTTGTCAACGCACCAGATGGTTGTGTTTTTTGTTTTGGTTTTTTTTTTTTTAAATTCATAAAAGGGAAGCTTCAGTGTCAGGGAGAAAAAAAAAATAAATAATTGTGTTATAAACCAACAAAAAACCTAGGATTAAAAAGACATCCAATGGATGACTTAAATGTTATGTTCTGTTGGATATGCTATATTGATAGCTTGAGAGATTTTAGTTTTTACTATGAACATAACTTTTATTTTCTCCCCTTTCTCCCAAGATACAAGAGCAGGAGTACTAAATTTGTGTGATATTATATTTTTTACAAATTCTAATCACGTCTGTCAGCACTAATATTGCAGTCTGTGGAAAATACAGTGATGTGCTCCTGCTTACTTATTGTCACGCAGAACAGATTGCACAGAATCATAGAATGGTTCAGGTCGGAAGGGACCTTAAAGTGGTCCCATCCATTCCCACCCCCTGCCATGGGCAGGGACACTGTCCACTAGACCAGGTTGCTCAAAGCCCCATCCAACCTGGCCATGGCTTTTTGGCTTTCCAAATTTCTTTGGAGTTTGCTTTTTTTTATCACTTGTTTTTAAAAAAACAAGCCTGAAACTCTAGTGTGATATTTTTTTGAGGTTAGGTAGGAAACTTACTGGTGTCTTAACGTATTTGGATTATGTTTGAATTCTTTAAAAGACACTGTCAATGAATGTTTTGGGTAGGTGACTGTTTTGGGTTCTCACTTGAGAGTTCGCCGCTGAGTGATGCTATTAAACGTAACCGAACCCAGTGCAGAGCATGGCCTCAGTAGGGTTGCTGTGTAATATCATTATTTTTAATTTTTCCTTCTTTTTTTTTTTTTTTTTTCCCCGCCGCAGTTCGAGAGATGATCCTTCATCCCTACGAGACACAGTCGGACAGTTTCTACTTTGTAGACAACAAGCTCGTGATGCACAACAAGGCAGATTATTCGTACAGCGGAGGACCTTGAGCACAGGCTGGACAGCCAACCTGCGCTGGCCTTCCCTTTCCCACCCGAGCCGTCAGGGATACCAGCACCTTCTGTTCCGTTGCCCACAGCGTCAACTGGACAAGGATCCACAAACCAAGGACTCTTTGCCACAGTAGGAGTTTCATGACTACATTTGCCACTCTCGTCTCTTTTTGAGCTTTGAAGCAGGCCCAGTTCTTCGGAACTTTGAGAGGTTCCCCAACGGTAAATGGTCTTTGGATACCACTTCCCTAAGTTCTTTAAGAGTCTGCTTTGAAAATGGCCTTGTGGGACCTTGGGAGATTTGGCCCTAATTCTGCGGATTTGTTTTCTTGCCCTCAAGTATCTTTTAGGACGTGATTGCTTTCTCAAAGAGTGTAATCTGAGAAACCACGGGAGCCGATGGATGCAGATGCAGAGATTTTTTGTTTGTTTGTTTCCCTTTGCGGATGCTTCAAAGGCACAGCCAATTTAACCTGTACGTCCCATTGAAAATGTCGAGCGTAACGTCTTACAAAAGCAAGTTTCATCTTTAGATTAGTTCTCCAAATAAGTATCTCATCCTTTAGTTTTGTTCCTTCTGTGTAATGCCCTGTTTAATCGTGGAAACACTGAAATTCACAACGAAGGCAGTAATTCAGTGACAGAGCTGTTTTTAATCGGGTACCGTCCTTTTACGTTTCAGACAAAGGCAAAATAGCATTGAGGGTCCATGAGCCTCCATCACCATTTTCCATTAATTTCAATTTTTGCAAGCTGATTGCAGAATAATCAGGAAAAATTGAAGGATTTTAGCTTTATTTAATACTTTCACATAGCTAATATTCAGCCTGTTCATGCTATAGGTTTTCCATGTCTATTTTATTTCATCTCTGCTCAATACTGAGATAAGGGCTTCAGCACTGCTTGTTAGAGCAACGCTTTCATTTGTCTAGGGCAGTCGGAGAGCATGGAATTTCCAATTTTCCACTTGCATCTGAATTTGAAGAATGTTATGCCAGTGTTTTTCCTTTGTTAAAAATATTTCGCATCAGATGTTAATACAGAGTAAGTCTAATAATGCGGGACTTGAAGGCACAGCAAAAATTTAGCAAAAGCTCTCTCTTCGGAGCCTGTAAGACGTTTAAGACCAATTTTGCCCAAGTTTCTCAGTGTTTGCTGCTTAGAAAGATAGATGGGCAGAGAAGCAGCAGCCTCAAAAGAGCAGAAATTAATGTATGGGAAACAAAGCCTGAGCAGGGGTGGCCTGTTGTCATGAAACCCTTACTCTAAAGGTCAGTTCACTGATACTTTAAAAAAAAATAAAAGGCAGTTGCGGTTTGTAGATATTTCTATAAATACTTGATGTCTCCATGTCTAATTCTGTGAGTTTAAGTGGAACATTATATGTTAGCCTCAGATAGGTGTGGTTGTAATACTTTTTATAAAATCCCATGTCCCGTCGTGATTAACATCTTTCTAGTCACAGCCTAAGTCAAACAGAACTACAAATGGTTCCAAACGTAGCCGTCTGCCTAAAAACAGGGAGGGTTTTTGTGCTTTTATTGGGGTTGTGATCACTATTAAATGTGTTACCATTTGTACTTGGCTTGGCTTGCTTTACGTCTGAAAGAGGATTCAGTTTTCTAAGGAAAATGCAGTGAGTTTAGGTTACAGCACAGAATTTTTTTATTAAGATTGATAGCTAAAAAAAGTACCTAAAGTTCACTGGTTTTACACAACTAGTATCTTGTAGTAATTATTATCACAACGAGACTTGTATTTATCACTGTTTTTTGTCTCTAATGTATTAAATCATACAATTAGCCCACGGCTGACTTACCCGTTCAAGAGTTACAATGAATTTCCTCATAATTTGTACAATGCTTTGAGCTACTGATCATGAAGTTTTATAGCACAATAATTGCTAAAGGTGGAAAGAGTTTCAAAAAATCTAGGTCTGGCCTCTACCCACCCCCTTATTTTTTTTTTTCATCAGGGCTGTTAAACCATCTATATATTCAGTGACATTTTGCAAGTTTAAGTGTTATGAATTTTGTTGCTTCTCTTGAAGGAGAAAATACACTGATTTGAAGGCAGAAGAGTGTGTGTATTTATCACTAGCACCTTATACAGGGTTTGTGTTTTTTTTTTTTTGTTTTTTTTTAGTATTTTTAAACTCTCACCTGCTGTTCATAGTAATCACTTCTGTGCATAAGATTTTTAAAAGACTTCTAGCCGTGGTGCTTGCCCAGGATTGTCAGTTGCACATTCCAAACAGAAATACACATCTGGGAATATTGTGGTGGGAGCAGTTGTACTCCAGTACGTAATTTTGTCCATCTTGGATCATGGGACTGAGTTTCCTCTCCATTTATCATATCATTGTCTGCTGAGTTGAAATAGTCATGTTCTGCTCATTTTTTTTTATTTTTTTTTTAATGCTACCTCCTTTTAAGAGTTTGGACTGCAAAACCAAAAGTATTTCCCTAAAAATATTACTGTAATCAATGCAAATTGAGTGGAAGACGTGCCCCTTTAAAAGAGAACCTTGAGAAAGTGACCTTGTTCCCAACAGTGGGGTGTGTTTTGGAGTGGACTTTCTGACACTCTGCGTTTTGTAGTAGTTTTGAGGTTAAACATAAGAGGATGAACTATCCCCTCCTGATCTCTTGAATTCAAACTTTTCTGATAATTCGGGTTCTGTGGGTAATCACTTCAGGCTGGCAGAAAACTTAGTGTGAATCATAAAGGAGATAGTTTATTGAGTGAATTTGTTGTCTTCTATTATTAGGGATACTTTAAAACAGAGAAAAAATGGACATTTCAATAAAATAAGATATTTTAGCTTTAGCTTATCAGTTTGAGGAATTTTACTTTTTTTTTTGTTTTAGAAGAAGTCCTCACAGTTTTGCCACAAATAACAAAATAATTCTTGTATTTTGTTCTTTACTCCCATTTAAAAAAAACCTCACTTTAATTAGCACTACAGCTCTGTTTTAATGAGCCAGTCTGGAAATTTGTGATCTGACTTTCTGAAAGTGAAAGAAAATACTTAGGAGCTAACCAAGATTATCTGCTAATAATGATCGGCTGTTTCCCGTCATAAGACAGGATTATGTGTGTACTTTACAGGGTGAATTAATCTTGGAAAAAGAAACTAAGTCTCTCTGGGTGCTAATAGTGACATAATTTTTCTGAGAGACAAGGAAATTATAACTCAACACATTCTTTGACTTATTTGGTCTTGGATTCCTTTGAACTTCAGGTTTTTTAAAGAAAAGCAACAGTAATGCATTTGTGGCTAACTGCCATGCTGCATAATAGTTCACGGGCTTTAGTGGCAGAAAGAGACTAACTTGTTTTTAAAATTAACATATCAAGGATAAGAATGGTTTAAATTCTAGAAACTTTGTTCTCAGATCAGTGAAAAAAGCCAAAATTGTTTCTGCGAATGTGTCCTTTATGTGGGGACATTTATGAAATAACCGAATAATCCACTCTTCCCTGACTCCCAAGAATTTTTTTTTTTTATTATTATTATTTTGATGTAGAAAGTCGGCACAAGGTTTGAAAGCAACGTGTTGGGGTTTAGTTCTTGTTCATAATCTCTCTCTACACCTCGTTTTTGAGCGGGTCAGCCAGGCAGCTCTGTTTGCCACCGCTGGCCTCCAGTTGAGGTTCATCTCCAAACCCGTGGAGGGTGTCGCAGTGGGGCTGGCTGCGTGTGAGACATTGCAGGCTGCCCACTTCCAAACTACTTCGTTTTGAGCAAACGGACTGTTAAAGTTCATTGAGAAATAGTGCTATGTGTTGACCCACAAAAAAACTCTAAATTCCGATCTTTGTGACAAAAATTAAAGGCAATTCCTGTTCGTGCAAAGATTATTTGGGGGCTATTTGAGGGAAGAAATGCTAATATCCAACTCTCGTACTTAATAAGTATTATAAAAATGTTATAGTAACTATTCATAACCTGGAAAAAATATGCTTAACAGCTCAATTTTAATGAGATCTGGTTAGGAGTGAAGCTATAGAGATTATTGCTATCCCTTATTGGGGGTGTGTTGGGGGGAGAGCAACTGGAACATGGCACAAAAGCCAGACAGGTTTAGAGGCAGTGACTCTAGTGGTACTAGTTATCTTGGGGAAAAAAATGAGGGAGAGGGACAAGGACAGGAAAAGAGTTAATTTCAGCTAATTGGAACCAAGAACTTTAAGTGAATGCTTTTTTCTCTTGCTTTTGAGGTAGCTGGCACCTTCTGTTCGCAGCTCTTTCCTATTCACCCCAGCACAAGCACTACCTAAGTTTGTACAAATAGCCAGATAATGTATCTCAGTGACAGCTCGTATCACTTTCTGAACCTGGAAAGGTGTTAGAGGAGCAGTGATGCAGCTCAGCTGTTTCCTAAACCACAGGACAGGCTGACCGAGCGGGTGACGTTGTGTGTCTGTGTCCCTGTCCCCGGGCTGTAGCTAACGCCTGCCTGGGATCACTGTCAATGCCTGCTGCCACGTCTGCTTCTGTCTTAATCGGCACTGAGAAAACCTGTTTGAATGTGACATTGACTTCTTTTTTTTTTTTTTATTTGCATAGAGTCAGAATTGTCTGTATTAAAATGTATTTATAAAAATATATATATATATTTTTTGTGGAAGGAAAGTAGGATTCTAGTTACTATACCATTGGGGAAACGTTAGAGACATTTTTACCGAGTTCATTTCTAATTCTTTGTATCTTGTTAGTTACCTGTTTTGTTTCCTCTAAGAACATCCACTGTGGCCCGTTTAGTGGCAACGCGATGCACTGTCATGCAGAGAATCTGGTTTTCAGAAAACTGGGAGTCTTTTCTTTCCTTTTGGGACGGTAGGAAACCGAGTGGGATGCCAGAAGGAAAAAGAACCTTGGCACCGAATCCGCTTCCGTGGCTTTGGCTTCGGGAACCGGTCTGTTGGACTTGTTTGCAGAGAGATAAGTAGTGAGAGCAAAGATTGAGACTTCAGGATAAAGAAAATTAGATGCTACAATTTAGTCTTCCTGTAGGAGAAGGAGAGCAACTCAAATTAATTCATAAAAGGATTAAATAGGGAGTACACTTGCTTAGAATTATTTAATATTGGCAGCTTAGTTGTAAGTGTGCATAGTAGGAAATACGCTTAACTTTTTCCATTACCTCGGAAAATGGTTAAAAAAACATGTCACTTTCATTAGCAAGTGTTTCTTCTCCTGTAACAAATTGCAAAATGTAAAAAAAAAAAAACAAACCTAAATAAATTATTGATCCTAGAAATGAGGGTGATTGTCTATTTTATTTAAATATTTATATGTGCACATGAAGAGCATTTAAATTTTCATTTCAGATGTCTTCCGTCAATATTTGAACGCCAGCCTTGCGCAAATTTATGTAAGTAGCTTCACTTTCTGATGATTATAAATTAAGTGCTGCACGTGTGAAAACCCTGCCGTGGTTTGTGTAGTTCTGCGAGTGAAGCGGTTACGGTAGAAGTGTTTAAATGGGATTCATCTTTCTGATTGGTGAGGCTATCTGGAGGCATAATTAAAATAAATTCTTTTCAAAGCACGTTAACAGAACTTTGGATTTCTGCAGATCACGGCTAGGCACCAGGTTCTGCCTTTGGAAAATCTGCCGGCTGCGCCATGGAGAATCAATTTTTGCAATTAATGAGCCACCTGCAATCGCTGTCTCTGCCATATTGACTAAGGGGAAACATCTGCTCAGGCTGCAGTGAGTGCCGTTGGGTTAATTCCATCTTGATGGTTTTTGCTGTTATTGTCAAAAATTCCTGGGGATATCTCTGTATTTCTCTGTCAAGCAGAACAAGGTAGAATGTTTTTGTTTTATTTTAAAACTCACTTTTGAATCCTCAGAGTTACTGGGGAGGACGCAGTATCCAGCACAACAACTGGAACTTGCAGAAGATTTCTTATTAATACAAGTATTAAGTATTCTTGTTAATTCAAGGCTTTAGCCTTTGGACTATGGCTTGGAGCTGTGTGAAATACCCGCGGTGAGCTCTGCTGTGAGGGGCTGACCCCAGCACAGGTTTGTACCGAGACTGTTGTTTGCTCATCTGGGATCTGCAGGGAAGAGAAACTTGGGGTTGTGAGAGAACATCAGTGTGCATAGTAGGAAATACGCTTAACTTTTTCCATTACCTCGGAAAATGGTTAAAAAAAAACATGTCACTTTCATTAGCAAGTGTTTCTTCTCCTGTAACAAATTGCAAAATGTAAAAAAAAACAAACAAACCTCAGTTCTCTCACAAAACAAACAAACATCAGTTCTCTCACAGGCTCTTCTAAATCAGGGGATGGTTTCTGGTTTTGCCTGTACAGGTTCTCTGTGGTTAGATGTTCTCTCCCGATTACTCTTGGAATTACCCGAGCAACTGGAAGCATCAGGTCTATTTTCTTAGAATTCTTGCAAGGAATTCAAGCTAATTTCACTGAACGCTTAACGAGAACAAATAGCAAAATCGGTACTAATAACTCTGATAATGCAGGTTGAACAGTGTCTCTGATTTTGAAGCTGAAGTGTAATTACCTGGACTGGTTGAAAAAATTCTGAGGTTGAAGAAAACCTTTAAAGAAAAAATAAATTTTATTTAAGAGAGAATTCCCAGAGTTAATTGTCTGCCAAAAATATACTGCGTTACCAATACTTTTTCATTTTTTTTTTTCCTTAGCTAGTCAGTCAGTCTCATTTATTAATAAATATGCCTAATCAACCTGGAGATGTTCTGTACCTCTCCTCAGATTCTTATTTCTTACGGCATTTGTCAGCTGCTTAGCTGTTGTGGTAACTCTTAGGTGTTTGCACCATGCTTCTGATTCTTTTGTTACTGTTCAAGGGCATTCATCTATCTGGGACTTGCATTCCCTTAATGTTTCTTAACTGTAATAACAACAATTCCCAGTGTTGTACTGTTCAAAGTTTCCCAATGTAAGCCTTTAAGACAATGTATCTTATTTTTTAAAGTAAATTTTAGAGATTGCAGAAGTTTATAATTGCATAGGATAAGACAAACATATCGATTCTACCTATTTAAGTCCACAAAAAGAAGTAATTACTTTACAGAAAGATTTGTTGGTTTGTTTTTTTTTTTTTTTTCCTTAACCAGTGCTGTGCAAGAACTTAAAATAGGAGGTGAAATCATGCTGGACAATGCATTTTAATTAAAACTACAAAGAGAATTTAGGTAGGTAGAGCAAAATTGCAGTTGGATGATTCCCAGCCATTATTTTGAAAACTGACATGGGACCTTAAATAACAAAGGCCTGTTTTATTTAATAATAATTTAATTATGCTGGTAGAGAGCGTAAACCATGTTAATGAAGCTTGCAGATGAAAGTAATTTGTAGCAAGAAATAAAAACAGGCAGGGAAGTTACAAACAGCAATATAGAAAACACATAATGAAATTTACTTTACGAAAGGAAGTTAACACACACGGGAGAGGAGAGTTCTAAGCACTTTCGGATTTTCCTGTCCTACTGAGTGACAGAATGAATCAGAAGAGGGGAATAGCAAACTGGGTGTTTTGTAATCTTTGTAGTTTATAAAGAGTAAAAAATTACTCTAGATGACAAATTATTGCAATATGCCCATTTTACCATATTTACCAGAACAGTTATGCACACAGTTCTGCTTCTTGCACTGTAGAAGTGTACGTAGCTTTTGTTTTTTCAAGACAGGCAAGACAAAAACTACAGTAGCAATGCTTGGGCAAGGGAAATTGTCTGGCAGTTACAGGTAAAGCTTCCAGTAAAATACAGAACTGTTCCATTTATGTATCCCTTGCTAGTCCTGTGTAGGCTGTCGTGCGGATTTCCTCACACACACAGCCACAGAAACGGGCGTAGGAAGCAACCTTTGAGCACGTGAAGGCAGACCCTGTGTCAGCTACAAAAGGTGCTACGTGCACCAGGCCTGAAAGACAGAAATATCTAGAACCTATTTTAGTAAAAAAAACGCAAACCACCCACCAAAACTCAAACCCAAGCAATTTTCTTTAAGGGTGATGCTGTGAAAGGTACAGCGTACCAGTTAGGCGAATGTTACTCTGTTTACTGGCATTCAACTAGTTTTGAAAATCATGTTTTTATTTCCCAAATGCATACCTTACCACCCTTCCATGTAATTAAGTGTCTAATTAAACCTGTTGACTGCTTTGATGTCTGCACGCTTTCATAAGTCAGGAGAGCAGAGGGTACACGTTGTCCCCTAAAATTAAAGCGTGCACGGAGACCTGATTATAAGTTCAGAGGAAATGAAGCTTTCTGCCCCAGACATGCCGAGATGTCGTGTACCTTTGAAAGAGCTTCCCCCACTGGCGTTCGTCAGCTGGCATTTGTCATCAACCTAATTTGAAATAACAGTCCAGAAGTGTTGTTTGTGGCTGACAAATCGATGTGTACACTTCCTGTGGCTGTCTGGCAAGAGACACTGGGAGGAAACACAGGCACAAGTGTCACTGCTTAGATAACTTTAAAGACCATTATTTCAGTTAATATTTAAATTTCTTTAAGATACGTTAAAAGAAGAAAGGTAATTTCCAGCAAAAGCTTGCACTAAGAGCATTGCAGTTTATCTCCTTAGATTAACTGGATATTTGGTACAAAACATTTTCCCGTAGGTTTGGGGTTTGGTTTGGGTGTTTTTTGATGTTCTAAAGTCACGGAGTTAAAGGTAAGTTTAATAAATGCCTTAAGTAATCATTTAAGCCTGGTGCCTCAGACAGGCAGAAACATGCTGGGCTTCTTCATGTGGTTGAAATTCAGATTCGTCAGTAGCTGCCTGATGAGTGAGATCTTAAATTCTTTGCTCATCCAGATCGCGTAAACTCCCTCCTCCGGTGTTTTTTGTTACTGGTTCCCTTCGACCCAAACCCTTGGTGCGTGGCCGCTCGCTGGAAGAGCACGAATCTGGAGAGGAGACCCAGAGCCATACCTGCCATTTTTTTTTATTTTTATTTTTTAGCTTTATTACTCATCCTGAGCTCTTCACCTTGACTTTTCAGCGCACGAAATGCGCTTTTCCCGGGACTGCAAGGCGACTTTACTCACCTCTTCTGTGCCCAGGTCCAAAAATGGATAGATTCAGAATAGGAAGTCTTCCATTCGTCTGAGCAGCACGTTTCGGTGCTTTGTTACCCAGATGGAGGTTTGATGGCAGCGCCGTCTGCTCATCAGCATTAATTGGCCTCGAGGCGTGTCGCACGCCTCCCGTGCGTAAAAACCATTTGCGGCCAAGTTGGTGTGAACTCGGTAGTTCTTGGAAACAAATTCCAGCACTTGGTGGCATCTTCATGGCCCTCCGTGATTCAGAAAAGATTCAACCTAGAAAAGGCTGCTGGGTTGTCTGGCTTCTGCTTGTCTCTGTCTCCCTGGCTGTATTAACAAAAGGCAATATTTGGCATTTGGTAATAATCATTTATCGCTGATTCCCAGCTGCCCGCCGGGCAGGGCTGCTCTTGGCTGGTGGTTTCATGCTGGTGCCTGTTTGCTGAAATCTGGCAGTTCATAACCCAGTCAGAATTTGTTATGTCGATATCCCGTATCTGAGGTTTTTTTCATCAGTGTGCTAGTCGACTGAGAGGCAGCCAGGGAGAACAAACCCAATCCGTGTTAATGGTGCCCCTACTGCTGTTTATTTTCAGTGCAAACAAGTGTTGTTTGTACCTCTTTTGTTTCTTTGCATGCACAACAAAAAACCTGCCCTTTTCTGCTTCTCAAAAGGACTAGATCTAAATTTTATTTTATGAACTAACTTCGTTGTTCATATTGTAGTGAAGAACAAATCTGTAGTTCTCAAGCAAATCTTTGCTATGGGCACACGTGGGAAGTGTTACTTTAAAGCTTCCATTTATGTGATCGCAGCGAGGGGGTGTGTGGCAAAACGTGTAGCTCTGGCTCAGAGGGTGAATGTTTTGGTCAGAAGAAAAGGGTTAAGAGGTCTGAAAAATCTTCTGTAAAAGTTTTTACCTCTTTTGATATTTAGTAGTCTGAACACAAAAAGTTACACGCAGACCTGGAAGTCTGATTGAAGTATACAAACGGAGCATCAGCATTAATTAAGCAAGTTCTAGAATCCAAATATTTCTTTCAGCTGGTAGTTTAAAGTTATTTGAAAGCGCCAATAAATCAGTTGTGGTTTTCAAGCTTTGTGCACAAAGTTAGAGATATAAAGTAACATTGATGTGCTATTTAATACTTTATCTGTTCCATAATACCTGTTAATCACTGTCGGTTTCAATTAGCTCAGTGCTGTGGCAGGGTTTTGAAAGATTGTGCAAAGACATGAATCCAAAAATACTTTTATCAACAAAAGCAAATGAATCTTCAGGGGCAATGGTTTTATGCCAAGAACAGGAAAACCTGAGGGGGGACAGCCCACTTTAGCCAGAAGCTTTGTCATAGGAAATTTGGGCTCATGTCAAGAAAAATGAGCTCGAAAACATAGTTTCAATGTAAAGTGCTATTATTTGAATTTTCTGAAGGTTAAATGAAACACACAATAAAAAGAGATTAAAGTAGGAAATCCTGAACTTTAGAATGCAAATTTTCCCTAATCATATGTTGGAGAGAGCAACAGTGAACACTTTCTTCTGTTTGGTAATAAGTTATCTTTATGGTAATTACACTTAAGATTATTTTTTTTTCCTAGACAGAAATAGCTGTTTGCATAATTTGTTTGGTTTAGGCTGATTAAGCAAACATCGTTAGCCTTGGACTGGGAAAACTTCATTCTTTTCCTCCTTTCCCCCCCTGTGTTTAGAGTACTACTTAAAATGGTCTTTAATGCAAATGTATCTTAGACTTGCAATGTGTGCAAAATACACAAATTAATGTATCACCAGCTCTACAAGGTCCAAGAAAGTGTTTACTGTGCTATAAACTGTGTCAGAAAATAGTTTAAAAGTACTTGCACGAGATAAGGAGAGAGAGATATATCTGCTATATAAAGTTCTGTATAAACTTAAAAAGAAAGTAGTTAAATAAAGATAGTTTTTTACTTTTTAAAAAATAATTGCTTCAGAATTGTAATTTATAGAATGACTTCTTCCTCATGCACCCATATTTCAATGGGATTTTTTTTTCATGTGTGCTGGAATCACTAATGCTAAACTGAAGCAAGACAATGAAATTCTAAATGTAAGAGCCTGAAGGAGGGGAAGGGAAACCCAGACAATTTATGTTAGTTAATAACTTGCAGTCTTTTTTTTTTCCTAAAAATGCCTCTCTTTTAATATAAGAAAAATCCTGTCATGAATTCTAACTTCTGTGAAATGTCCAACCATGTTAAATATGGAATGCATTGGAGAAAATACATTAAGGTGCTTAGAAGAAATAACTTTATATAGGGAGGACAAACCTCTCCTGTGTAGACACAGTGTGTCAAGAATGTTAAGCAAAACACAAGAAAAACATGGTAGAGTGTTATTTTCCCTTTTGTTCCTTAAGTCTGAGCATTCTTCAAAGCCTTATTGCCAAGAAAAAATACAGACTATAGTATGACACTTAGATTTCTCTCTCTGTTTCTTCCTCCCCTTCCCCCTCGTGATCACGTGTGTGGTCACAAGCGTGGAATATATTGGTGCGCCTGGGAGAGTGCTGTTGAACACAGATGACAGCGTGTATGAATGGCATGTGAACTTACAAATCGTGAATACATTGCTATGCCCATAAATTATAAGTCTTTACCACAGAAAATGAAGCTTAGCTTTTCTGGATTTAAAACCTGCGAATTTGGGGGTTCTGTGGCAGATATTTACTCGTCTTGTTGTCCAGAATCATACTGTTGATGTTAATGGATTTTTAATATGCCATGGATTTGCTTTAATTGCAAATATTTTATTACAATTTTGCTCTGTTTTTAGAGTGATGGGCCTTCCTGATGCCCTCCATCTGGTATGTTCTCGTGGGTTTTTTTGTTATTTTTGTCATTGCCTCCCTGTGCCAAATATAAAATATTGGGAAGATTGTTAATTCCGTGGGGTGATATCTTGCAAAGGTCTGTATCGTTCTGTGTTCTGGCCATAATAGAGTGGTTCACCCTACGCTACTCAGTATGTATCATAATAAGGATTTTAAGAAGGGCTAACAAGAAATTTGATGCAAATGGTGATTGAAAGTAGCTGAGAACTGAGAACCTCACTCCCTTATGCCTCTGAAAATTTGGATCTGCCAACTCCTTGGTGTTTGCGGTGGAAGACTTTGAAAGGGGGAGAACCTTATCCTGAAAAGTCCTTCAGGATCTAGGTAGCTGTACGCAGGTGTCCTGCCAATGTCAGTGTGGCTGTTTGCTGAAGTGATGTGTGTTTGAGGTGTGTGATGGTACGTGTGTGTGTGGAGCTGGGGAGGGTCTGGGCAGTTGGTCCCACGCAGTGGGGGGGTGGCACAGCAGCGTGTCCTCTGTTGAAGCCAGAAGTGATTATACAAACGCATGGACTAGTCTCTTAGCACAAGCCAGATCTGTTGTAAACAGTCTAGTATCTGCACATGACATGATTTACCAAGTAGCATTACTATTTTTGGCTTAAGAGCGATGTTGGCGTATTTTAATGAACATATCCTTGCAGAGCCAGCCGGCACAACCTGCCCTGCCCTCAGGGTCTGCTTGGATTTGCTTTTCGTCAGTCCATAGTTATATTAGGATGTATATATCTGTTTGTTTGATTTCTTTTTTTTCAAAAAAAGGTACCTAGGATAATATTATTGCTCTTAAAGTTTGTACTTGGTTGGTATTTATTTGTCACTTGACAATTTCTACTGAACATAAGCAGCTTTATACTTGGTATATTCTTTAGGCTTATCATTTAATTTCTAGTGATGTGGCGTACTTAGCCTTTTCCTTATTTCTTTATCTAAATGTGAGGATGGTCAAGAATTAATTCACTTGGCTCTCTTATGTTTGTGGAACTCCTCCTGTGGGTTTTCTGCCTGGCTGCCTTTCTGACTCCGCGCGTCCCGTTTGCGGGAAAGCAGAGGGAAGAGGGGCTGGAGTCAAGTGAGGATTTCTTGGTCGCTGCGTAAGGGATTGTGAAGTTGCATCACATGTGTCCTTCCTAAATCCTCCCGATCTGTCTGCCCCTAAGCTGATTGAGCTCTAAGCCCGGGCTGAGGCTCAGTGGAGGCTGCGGGCTGAACCTGGGTTTGGTTTCGTCTCGGCTCCCACCGTGCTGTGGGAACGCCAGTAATCAAACCCGCCGGCATTTATATTAACAATTCTACCACTGTCCTACCTGCCCCGTACTTTCCTTTGTAATTCCTTGCTGCTTTTTCAGGGTGTAAGTGACCCGGTCTGACTCAAATTTTAGCCTCCTTAATTTCTCCCGAGTTTCCCTAATACGTGAACTGAGATGTCATTCGAGATGCTTTGATAACTCTCTGATTCTGTGATATCCTTTTTTGGTTTGTAGACTATTTTCCTCAGTGTTAAAGGTTCCTTCTCTGGATTGCTTTGGTTTTAGATTGCTTGAATTGAAATAAAATACCGCCACAAGCAGCACCTTTATGGCAAATCAGAGAGAGAAGTGTGCTCTTGAGAAACTGGCTACCGAGGTGCCTCAGTGGACTTTCCCGTTAGGAACCACACATTGTCCCAATGCAAGGGCCAGCCCAGTATTCCCAATAAAAGCTGCTGGATGTATCCCCTGCCAGCAGCGGTGTTAAAACCGAGATGCTCTCTGGATTTGGCTAACTGCAACAATTATTGTTCTCTCTCTCTCTCTTTTTTTTTTTTTTTTATTAGCATTTTTCAGAATCTTGATTTAATGGTTGAATAATTCATCTTACTGTTCAGCTGATGTGGGTGAAAACGAAGGAATGAATGTGAATAATTTCCAGCCAAGTAAAAATTCTACTAAATTGTTTTGTTCTTTTTTATTAAAAAAGCAGAGTTTTCTTTAAAATTTCTTTTAAACACAGTAAAACTTAGATTTTTCACTAACGTGTATTTGTTGCTTTGGTTTAGTCTGTCAGCAGCTAGTCCTCTGTCTTCTAATACTTGCAGAATTTCAGTTTATGTTCTTGTTTCTCAAAACCCAGGACTTCTTTCAACGGGACTATAAATGTTTTAATATGCAGATTTATTTTTTTATTTTTTTTTTTTAGTGGTCTGTGGCAGATGATGTTGACATCAATGGCTCCAGGAAATAAGTTAGATTATTGTTTGCTTTGACTTCTATGTTCATTTGCAAGCAGCTTTCATTTAAGGAAAAAAAAAAAATAAAAGGAAGAAAAAAAAAAAAGGTCAGTCATTTGGTTTCCTCTTATAGTCACTTGTTTCTGGAAGATGCAGAAGATGAGTGGCTTGATAAAATGGTGTTGACCAGTTCAGCCGTTAACAATATTATTTTTAAATAGTTTTTAGTTTTTTGTTGGGTTTTTTTTTTTTAGTATCTGTCCATAGAAAATTATCATAGTAAAGCTACATATCCTGCGGGCGAGTTCTGGAAAAAGATTATCCTTATTCCGACGGACACAGTTTCAGCTGACATAAATCAGGCAGGTGAGTGCGTGTGATGGTTAGGACTGTATTTAGACAAAATAATAATAATAATAATAATAAATTCGGTTGGTGCGTGGTTCACATCAGTGCTATAGGTTTGGATCCAGGACTACTTAGGTAGGCGGGAGAGACGGTGTCCAGCTCCATGAAGGCGGAGTAGAGGGTGGTGAGCTGTAGGTCGGGCAGGTTGCTGTGGGGGGCTCCGCTCTGGGCGCTGCCGGTGGGGCCGGTCCCCAGCTGGCAGTGGGACGGGAAACACGAGGATGACGTTGGGGACGATGAAATGAGAACCAGAGGGTCCACGGCCAGGCTGTCGTCTTTCAGCTCCTCCCAAAGGTTTCCTGTAACAAACCAAAATGGATTGACTCGACTTGCTTTTTTTTTTAAACGTCGTTTTATAGGAGAAGTCAGTAATTTATACAGATGCTGGATGTGTAGGTACTCTTAATCTTGTGATTGAAAAAGGAGTAAGATTTTTTAGATACTTATTATTTGTCTGTCTCCATAATAAATTTAAATCTGGGAAAAAGCAGCATTAATTGAAGAAAAGTATTTCATTTGGTAATTGGCAAGATTCTGTTGCGAATGTATTCTCATGAAGCATCATTTCTATCTGACCCCCCCTCCCCTCTAATTTTGGAAGGGGAAATTGCCTTTTTTATCTTTATAAGATATGGAAGAGCTAAAGGCACTTTGTGGGACAAATCTGCAAATAATATGACTTTAGAACTGGCCTTCTTGTATTCTTACGGTGTAGCGTTCTCTTAATTACAAACTGAATTTCTGGGTGTGTGAGCAACCTGACAAATCAAAAGATCCGAAATGGTTTTTTTTTCTAACGTATCTCCAAAAGTTTCTCATTTTTCAGCTGAACGTGCCTATCACAGGGAAAACATTAAATAAGTTACTGCAGGAGGGCTGTATTTTTCATATTCATCATTGAAGGTTTCTTCAGGGGGGGTGGTGGCAGGGAGATTGTTGCTCCGAAGCTGTACCCACCATTCCCAGGCTATCAAAAGGGATAACACTTAGCCCTTTTGCTAGAAGAGGTTTGATTTGGCTTTTTTATAATATATTTTTTTTTTACGTGTGCGTATAATGATTTTGCTCCAAGCGTGTAGGCCTTGTCTTAAGTTTTATGACTGCTAATTTGAGATTTGGTAGTTTTGTAAAGAAAGTAAGTAAAAAGCTTAGATAAGGTTAAATAATTTAAGGCAAAGGGCAAGAACAGAGGGGAGCTGGAATTGTGCCATATTTGTGAGGCACACAGAATATTCATGGCACAAACAAGCATCCTCCAGATTAACTGAGTGAAACGGAAAGAAAAAGGAGTGGAATGTGAGACCAGCTCGCCTGGCAGAGGAAGAAGCTGAAGATTCAAAAAAAAAACCAAACAAAAAACAAACTGTGTTGTTAATCTTAGTAAAGCAATCTGGGCATGGCAGGGTTGCGGAATATTTGTGACGGTACAATGGCACGGCAGCTGCATTTGCTGAGTCATGTAGGCTATTAAGGCTGGTTTTTTTTTGCTCTGTCTTTTAGGTTGCTTTGTGTACCACTTTTTGCCTGTGCAGGAAGGCAATTCTTGCATGTTGTTTGGTGCAGCAAGCGCTTTATCCTTTGGATAGGTTTTATTTTCTATGTATACAAAAATTAAAAAAAAATAATATATTTACACACACGTAAACTTGGTGGTTTGTTTTTTTTTAATAATGCAAGGAAAGCTATGTTCTTTGTGTTCAAAATCCTGACCATTCAAGATGATTCAATTATTTAACATAAAAGACTTTACTGTCAGCATTATGTAACTAAGTATTCAAGAATGCACCTCAGGAAAGATAATTGTTCAGGGCATAGATCATATGAATGCCTTGTGAAGGAGTAAATAGCATTCTTTTGAGCAGAGATGTGGAAGGTGTTTGAATAAATACTGATAAAGAAAAATGCTAACATGTTAATTCAATCAAAATTATTTCTCTTTGTGCCCCTCACGTAACAATTCCCTTGATACGCACTAAATAGTTGTGCTTGAGAAGTTTTCAGTGGAAAATACGTCTGAATTTAAAAAATATATTCTAAATAATGTATTGCAGTGCTTAATATCAGCAGCTGTAGTCAAGAGTAAGCAGGTTTGTTTTTTTAAACTCTGGATGTAAATCTGTAGCTTTCTTGGGAAAATTTTTAAAGGTACAGTGCAAAATTCTATGTTGTGCAAAATAATATAACCAAATAAGGTGGTCTTTGTAGCAGCTGCAAGGACAAGAAATTAAAAAAGAAGGACATAAATACATCTTCCTAGGCTGCATCCCCAGCAGCATGGCCAGCAGGTTGAGGGAAGGGATTTTACCCCTCTGCTCCGCTCTGGTGAGACCCCCCTGCAGTGCTGCCTCCAGCTCTGGAGGCCCAAAAAAAAGGACCTGATGGACCTGTTGGAGCCAAGGACCAGAGGAGGCCATGAAGATGTTCAGAGGGCTGCAGCACCTCTGCTTATGATGACAGGCTGAGAGAGTTGGGGTTGTTCAGCCTGGAGAAGAGAAGGCTCCAGGGAGACCTTAGAGCTGTTTCTAGCACCTAGAGGGGCTGCAGGAAAGCTGGGGAGAGGGACTCTTGATCAGGGAGTGGAACAATAGGTAAGGGTTTTAAGCTGAAAGATGGGAGATTTAGATTAGGTATTAGGAAGAAATTTTTCACTGTGAGGCTGGTGAGACCCCGGTCCAGGTTGCCCGGAGAAGCTGTGGCTGCCCCATCCCTGGAGGGGTTCAAGGCCAGGCTGGATGGGACTTTGAGCAACCTGGTCTGGTGGGAGATGTCCTTGCCCAGGGCAGGGGGGTTTAGAATTAGATGGTCTTTAAGGTCCCCTCCAACCTGAACCATTCTATGACCTTATGCAGCTTGGGATGTGATGAATGAAAATACCTTAGATACCTACCTTGGAGATCAAAATCAGTCAGGGATGGATTAAGAGCATCGATGTCATTGCTGAGCTCCCCCTCCTGCAGGAGCGTGCCCGGCGCTGCGTGGGCTGGGGACCCTCTTGCCCCACAGCTAGGGGGGGTCTGTGCTGGCAACGGGGAGTCCTGGGGGGCACAGGGCTGAGTTCCGAGCTCGCCTTGAGCCTCCCCAGAAGAATAGAGGGTCTGAGGGTCAGGTGGCTGTTGCATCAGTGGAGTGGAGATGTGAGGAAAACCCTGTGGTGATGGATAGCAGGCGGTTTGTTGCCCCCCGAGCAAATTTGGTACTGGGGTCTTGACATGGAGAGGTCCCGAGGCGGGGATGCTGTGTAAGGGCTGTGGGATGCCGGAGGAAAGAGATGGCTCCACCATGGAATGGGGCTGGACTGCCATCTGCCTGGAGAGGGAAGCACTTGCAACCCCTGCCGGGCTGCAGGACATGATGGAAGATCTCAGCTTTTCACTTTTGTCGCCGATCAGTGTGTCAAGTTCTTCTACAAAACAAGAAAAAAAAAAAGAAAAAAGCTGTGACTGGCTTGTTCTTGACAGAGCCTTAATCTTCAGAGCTTGTGGCTGGAATTTTAATGTTCTTCGGGAAATGGGTGAGTGGAATGGCAAGCAAAAGTGCTAGCCCATATATGAGAAGAACTCCAACAGCCTGAAATGTTTTTGTAAATTATCATTGTCAGGTGAGTATGTGATAAATTGCTTTTTTGTGTTTAAAGCTTGGATACTTCTCAATTAATTTCAAATTTGATTCTATAGTACTTATTTCAGCGGTGTCTTTATCTTAAAGTTTAGTGAGATTCAAGAGAGAATGTTTTCTTGGTGAAGCTTCTTTGTGCCCATTTGGAAGCACTCCTGCAAACCCAGGTCTTATTTAATTCTGGTTTTTACTTTTTTTTTCTTGTTTTGCCAATCACTTTATAACCAGGAAAACTACTTAAATGCTTTCCTCAATTGTGTAAATTCTTTTATACAGCTTGGTGTGTATTGCAAAAAAAAAGTTCTGGGGACTACAGTTTGGGAATGAGCACACTGACATAGTACTGACCTGGCTTTGCCATACTCTTCCTTACAGCAACTGGGTCTTTCCTCTTCCATTTCTGAAGCTCCTCCTGCATCTTATCAATTTTGGCTGGATTCAGAGCCCACAAACAGCCTTTCCGAGAAGAATTGCCTGACTTGTTTTCAACTTTCTCAAAGCATTTGTTCAAAGATAAGTTGTGGCGCACAGAATTCTTCCAGCCATCTGGAGCTGTCTGGAAAAACAAATCCAATCTAAGAATGGAACTTCAAGGAAAAAAAAAACCTCAACAAATATATTTCTGTTTTGACTGGTAAGATTATAAGAAATGCCATTTAGATTATACTTTCTACAATACGAAACTTGTACATTAGAGGGAAGCCACAAAAATGTTAGAGTCATGTTGTGCGGGATGAGACAAATCAGATAAGATAGTAACTGATCTCTTGAGCAAGAAGGTTGGCCTTGTCAGAGGGGCTGCAGGATGTTTAAGAGTGAATTTGCAAATCAGAAGAATTACGTGTGTAAAGAATTATATTCTAAAACTGTGAACTAACAAGAAATCTATCTTAATCTCTTCTGGAACACCCAGAGAAATTGCAAACACTTAATTGAAGGACTACGTGCTACTTGGGCTCAAATTAAGTGTCCAGGCAGACTTCAAAAGAATTTTAGCACACTCCTGTAGGTGTAACTTTGTATGCCAGCCAACTCTATAACCAAATGGTTTAATCACAACCCCTACAGATGAGATACGGGTTTCTACAGCCGATCACTGCATCTTTTTTCTTTGCATTTATTTTTAACTCAATAGTGGAAACTGGAAAGTTTCTTATACTAAAGAATACACATAAGCCTCATTGAAATGATTCCTTTATTTTTATTTAGGCTGTTTCTGATCAATGAGGGAGGAAACCTAGCGTAAACCCTCTGCTTATACAGTTCAATTTTTTAAATATTTTTTCTTTTTTTTTTTTCCTAATTGCTTGTAAAAGAACTTTGAAAATGAGTATTACTATGAAGGATGAAAAGGGAAATACCAAACAAAACGGTCACGCTCAGATTCTGATGGGAAATGCCTGTTTCCCTGCTAGCCTGAACTGCTGATCTTGAAGAACTGGCCCTGTATCCTTTTATTGCATATAAGTTTTTCTGGTGTTTGTTTACTTGATTTCACTCATTTCTGCTTACTTAGTCGTGTGGCCAGAAGATGCTGCCCATCACATTAAGGCTTTGTAAATTAGTATTTGTGTTCATATCAGAAGATTCCTGTAGTGAATTCCTGAGGTGTCACTGCTTTTCTTTTGGTATGTACTGCACAATGCGATTTGTTCCATATGTGTGCATTTTTCTTTTATGTGATACACCATGAATTTTTGAACATACTTTGACAGGAATTCTACTTTTATGAGGAATGTAAAGTCGGTTCTTTCCTAGCTGCTTCTGAAGGATTATCTTGTGGGTTAAAGGGGTTAGAATCAGAATTGCCGTGGTTGGAAGGGACCTTTCAGTTCATCAAGTCCAATCGTCAACTTAACACTGACAAAAACCTTCACTAAACCATGTCCCCCAGCACTATGTCTGCCCGTCTTTTAAAGACCTCCGGGGATGGTGCCTCAACCACTTCCCTGGGCAGCCTGTTCCAATGCTTAATAACCATTTCAGTGTTAAAATTTTTTCCTAATATCCAATGTAAACATCCCCTGGCACAGCTTGAGGCCGTTTCCTTTTGTCTTAGTGCCTGTGACTTGGTAGAAGAGACTGACCCCCCCCTCATTACACCCTCCTTTCAGGGGGTTGTAGAGAGCGAGAAGGTGTCCCCTCAGCCTCCTTTTCTCCAGGCTGAACACCCCCAGCTCCCTCAGCCGTTCCTCACAAGACTTGTGCTCCAGACCCCTCACCAGCTTCATTGCCCTTCTCTGGACCCGCTCCAGCACCTCAGTGTCTTTCCTGTCGTGAGGGGCCCAAAACTGGACACAGTGTTTGAGGTGAGGCCTCACCAGTGCTGAGCACAGGGGGGCAATCACTTCCTTAGGCCTACTCGCCACACTATTCCTGACACAGGCCAGGATGCTGTTGGCCTTCTTGGCCACCTGAGCATACTGCTGGCTGATGTTCAGCTGGCTGTTGACCAAGACCTCCAGGTCTTTTTCCACCAGGCAGCTCCAGCCACTCTGCCCCAAGCCTGTAGTGCTGCCTGGTGTTGGTGTGAGCCAAGGGCAGGACCCAGCACTTGGCCTTGATGAACCTCACACCATTGGCCTGGGCCCATCCATCCAGCCTGTCCAGATCCCTCTGCAAAGCCTTTCTTCCCTCAAGCAGGTCGACGCTCCGACCCAGCTTGGTGTCATCTGCGAACTGCTGAGGGTGCACTCGATCACCTCGTCCAGATCACTGATAAAGATATTAAAGAGAACCGGCCCCAACACCGAGCCCTGGGGAATACTCCTCGTGACAGGCTGCCAACTGGATTTAACTCCGTTCACCAGCACTCTCTGGGCCCGGCCTCCAGAAAATTTTTAACCCAGTGAAGAGCATTCCCATCCAAGCCGTGGGCAGCCAGTTTCTCCAGGAGAATGCTGTGGGAAACCATATCAAAGGCCTTACTACAGTCCAGGTAAACAACATCCATGAGCCCTTCCCTCATCCACCGAGCCGGTCACTTTGTCATAGAAGGAGATAAGGTTAAAAGCCTCACTGAAGAACTTGAGGGTCAAATTTAACACTTGCTTTCTTCATTAAAAAAAAAATAATTTAGTTTTGTTGTGGTAGTTAAATACTATTATTTATTTAAATACTATGTTATTTACTGAAAAAGAAACTATTTTTCCCTTCACAACAGCACAGTTTCTACCCTTTTGGCCCACCTGATGTCAGCATTTCACTGTTCTGTTAGCCAGGCCCATAGGTGAGACGACATGCATTTCTATTTAAAAAAAAAACCAAACAAAAAACCCACCAAACAAACCAACGAAAAAAAAACCCTTTAAAACTCTTTCTGCCATAGGGGGATACTAAAGATGATGAATCAGTTTTTCTCCCTTGAGGATTGTATTCAGGCTGCTCTCTGGCAGTTCCCAAAGTAAATAAAACTGTCCCTCCTCAGTGAGATGAGCACTCAGCTACTGAAATGAGCTGACCTGAAAGAATATTCATGTTTCTTGCCCTGCACGAGGCCACATCTACCTCTGCCTGGGCCCAGACAGGATAATTAGTGTTTCTGCTAAGCACCAGAGAAGATGGGAGTGGCGTGTGTTTCTCAGAGGTTTTCAGAAAGTGTGGGGGTGTAAACTATGAGGTAGTTTTAGAAACGTAAGAGCGAAAAGCGCACGGATTTATTCTGGAGAGCACTGCCAGGAGCTGAACGGGTTCTTTTGTTAAATGTGATATTGCTGAGGAGCGAGAAAGAGTCGTTTACCGAGCAGGGGCCTGAAGGGACACTCCGGCAGCGTGTTCATGTTACAGCTCTGTCACCAGGTTTTTAAGTTAACTTTGATTAAGTTTGATTGCCTGCTAATGAAGGGAGCTTTGGCTACCAAAGTTGCTGTTGTATAGTCAGAATCTCTTTGCCATGGCTCCTTTGTGCCACTGCTGCCTTTGGTGTGGTGCTGATGGAGTTGTGTGGAGAGAACACTTGCTGCTAGAAGTTCCACCAGGCCACAGACCTCTATAACCTCTTGGACCACTGGCAATAACTCCAATTACCAAGATTAAAGCTTTATGTTAGACTCACTAATCACTACAAAGGAAAAAAAAAAAAAAAGGATGACAAGCAAAAAATATTATTGTGCAGACCCATTGATCCTGCCCGCCTCTTGAAGTTTAAAGAGTTCAGTGATCTTGCAAAACCCTTTCTCTTTAAATCTAGGTCTCAGGAGAAGGGAGAGGTACATCAAAGAGTAATTCAACTTTAGCTGTGTAGATGTTTTTTTTAGGACGTAGGAGTTGGATTGCTCTGTTTCAACTAGAAATGAGATTGTTGCATCATAGAAACTAAATTTGCTGTGGCAGCGAATACAAGTTAATTTGACTAGGCTTGTATCATCTCATGTCTCCCAGCAAGATTCTGTGCACACTTGTACTTTGCTTCTCTCCAGCTCAAATTGCTTTCCCTCCCCCTGTTGTATCCTGCTATTTAGTGTGTTCTGGTAGCAACAACAAAATGTTCTTTGCTGATTCTTATATTACTTTATCTTGCTGAAGACTCTCCATAAAAGGGAGGATTGAGGACACCAGCTTTTGCCATATATTGACAATTCTGTGGCCTCCTGTAAAGACCAGAGATAGATAGGGCTAAGTGCCTGTAAGCATAATATTTGCTTGCCTTTTCTCCCCTGCTTTTTTTTGAGGACGTTTGGTATGGAACTACTCAATCTTTGACTGTATTTGTAAGTAAAATGCAAAAATCCATCAAAAATAGTGAGTGTTCCAGTAGTGCCCCCTGCACCATTCTTTTTCTATAATGGATATGACAGCAGTAACCTCATTCTCATCAAGTTTTAAATATTAAGAAAAACATGCAAGTATCTGGAAAAAAAAGAAAAAAAAAAAAGGAAGAAGAAAATGCCACCAAACTCCACTCTCTGTGGAACAAGCAAGTTTTGGTAAGTAAGAAGGAAAAAGTTTAGATTGGGTATAAAACAGTTATTTAAAGCTGTGGTAGAAATATACCTGCTGTACAGGTGAACGTATGAATGCCCACATCTGTATGTACACACACAGACAGACATACAAACACTCATTCACACACAGAATATCACACCATACACAATACACAGTGTTTACACACAGTATCTAGTTGAGGATAGGATGTATCTCCCCCTGTGTCAGGTTAACATTAACTTCAGGAAGGTGACACTGGCAGAGCCACTGTCTTGTGGCTGAGGAATTCTATGTGGTGTTGGCAGCAGCAGCAAGCTACTGATTAACTTTATAATTGATTGTATTGTAAGACAAAGGAGAATTAAGTTCAGTTTGGTCTGGTGAATGAACATGGATTTATGGTTTTTTAATATTCCCACCTCTATGCTTGAAACTCATGTTATTTTTCTAGAAAATAGTGATCAGATAAGAGTGTGTTAGATTAGATCACATGATTTGTGCATTATGCTAAGAAACGTAGTTCTGCAAAACATCAATTTCAAGATATCATGGCCCAGGACCTTTTTCACAAATCTCAAACTATTTTCCTTTGGATTATTAGTATTTCTTGCAACTAGTGATAAGTGCATGGAAAACAGAGTTGATATTCTCAGGCACAAAATACAAACCTTGAAATGTATTATTATTTTGAAAATGAAAAAAACCCCAAAAGTACAACTACTATGTTCTCGTCACATGCCATTCTACCCTTCCTTTCCCTGTTTGGATTTCTGTCATTGCTTAATTTCATGTGTGTTTTGCATAAAAATCAGTTGTGTCCCTGTGACTTAACAAAGATAGAGCACTTCAGGTTTGTTTCAGTGGATTATGCCCTAGTTGCGATGGGGCAATTCTTCAATTACAGTGGTAGGTTTCTTTACTTTTTCTCCCTTCTTTTGCTCGTAACAAATAACAGAGTAGCTAGTGATTCCTTTGGGAGGAGATCTGGGAATACAGCTGGGTAATGGATCCTAACAGTTCTTCCTTCATGATAATGTGGATTCTTTTTCTCTGATTACTGACGTGTTTAAATTTTTTTTCCCAGTATTATTTATCCTCAGTTACTGTCCAAAACCATTGCAAAATTGTATCAGAACATTTATTTATAGTTATTTATAGTGTCCTTTTCTTAATACAAATTTTTGAGTTGCCTTTCTGTAGCTGCTTTAAATTTGGTTTAATTGCTGCATGTTTATTTGCGGTAGGAAAGAGCTAAGACTTATGTTGCTTTATTTTCATTTTTGTGCATGGCTAAAAGTCACAGGTCACCAGTGAGATGTTTTTTTAAGAATCAGCAATAATAAAGCTCTGTGTTGGGAATCAGTTGACGATTCTATTATAACTCTTTTTAAAATCTTCACTGTAATCCTTTTGCTCTCGGATTGTGTGCTGACTCATCTCTTCCCACTGGTGTTCCAAGTGTGGCAAACCATTCTCTTACAGCACGGATTTAAATTTCAATAGTATCTGCTGCAAACCATACACCCTTACCTTCACCAACATTACTGTGTAATTATGAGCTTAGTACTATTTATCACATCCTGTACTTTTCTTCGTACAGGGCATGCCTGTGATGGAGTTGCCTCAGATGGATATCCCAGCTCCAGAATGGAGCAAGATGACCTTGAACCTCTGCTTCCACCACCTTGGAGGTACTATTGATGGCAGAGGAAACCCACAAGACCAGTCCTGCCTGTGTTTGAGATCTGAGAGGAAGGAATGGGTGGGTTTTTAAAAATATTTATCCTTTTTATGAGTTCTTAGTGAGGAATGGCCACCATTACCTGCACAAACTGTTGGAACAGCTCTTAATAATTTTTTGTGTTATTACCACATATCAAGTTCACATGTCTGCCTTGGCCTAAAATGCTGGGTAGTTTGCTATCACTAAGGTATATAGTGTGATTTGATATTAATCTATCAAGAAATCATCCCTTTTTGTAGCTTGAATCCCCTCCCCTGTTCCCTGTGCTGCCAGGCAAGCTTGGGAGAGATTCCCCCCTCCCTCTGGAACTCACCTTAAAGTAAGGAAAGTGTTCCGTCATGAAATTGTAAATCTCACTGACTGGCAAGCTCCCTGTCTTGCTGTTTTTGAGTGCCATGAAGATCAGGATGCTTTAGGGAGAGAAAGAAAAGTATTTTAGCCTGGTCTGCTTGCCTCCTCAGAGGCAGAAAAAACCCCTGTTTTTCACAGCACATGTAATTATTCTGGTTTTCACTGTCACAGCAGGAACACTTAAATGCTTAAAGCTCCCACTCAGTTATTTGTAAGCAATGTCTTTACACTGCTTAACTTCTAGAGGTAACTCTCAAAACACATATAGAAGGTCCAACCTGGTTTTAAAATAAAGTGGAATGAAGACCGCAGCCTTCAAATCCTGCTAGTGTAAGCTTATTTAAGGTTGGGTTTGAATGCTTAATCTGACAGAGGCCACAAAGAGACTATCAAACTTACAGTGACAGAAGTTATAATTAAAATGTAATTGTCTGATCTAATTTGTTAGACTGCTATTTGGGGGCTAAACCTGTATGATGACTGGCAGAGCTGACATGTTTTCTAGGCATTTCTTTGCCCTTGTAATCAGAGAAAAAAAACATTAGTTTTAATACAGGCCCTGGAAAAGACAACGCAGAGTGATTAATCTTGTGCTGATGAAATTTATGACACCTAAAATTCTGTATTAGAGAAACATCTAGCTTTTGTGGGGATGATCAAGACTGTTCACATGCTTTACAACATTTCCTTTCCCTCTGCATTGGCCCCAGAGTCTGGAACATCTTGTGATTCATGCAAACAGGACAGAGCACACTGGGAACAAGACAAATAGGAGTAAGCATGTTGTTGCAAATTATGCTGGAAATAAGCCATGAGTAAACAGTGTATTTCCTGTAACATTAGGATGTGAAAAAAAATAATATTTTATTACCTGTAGGAATAGATGGGCTTGGGAAAAAGAGGCTGCTGGGATTCTTGACTACTTTGAGGAGCAATTCTTTGGTAAGGATAGTGTGAAGAAGTAATGTAAGTCACAGGATAGCTGCCTCCCGAGGGATACTGAGGATACAATAAAAGAGATGTTACTTGGCTTAGCAACAAGTTCTCAAAAATGTTTCTTTTTTATTAACAGTATTAAACTACTTACTTCTGAGGATATTTCCTCTGCCTGCATTTAATAGCTGTTATGCCAAGTCAGACCTAAAGTCTTTCTAGCATGGTATTGAGAAACATTAATATTACTAGTTAATGCTCAAGAAGTAGAAGAAATAGGGCATGTACAAGGAGGAGCTCACTGATATGTTGGCTGTTACCAGATCCTGTTGCAGTGTGTTCCAAACTGAAGTATGTAAAAAAGGTACTTTCTTTTCTTATTGCCTGCTGTACTACTGAGTTCTTGTGAAAAATGGGAGTAACTGTACACTAGTAATTATTTTCAGATAATTCACAGTTTCATAGACCTAAAGCATATCTCCCTTCAGCCATCTCCTTTGCAGTTAAAATATCTCAGACTGCTCAGCCTCCCTTGAACATCACACTATGTAGGCAAGTAAATTAATGGTGTGATTTTATTTATATAAATAAAAAAAACCAGAATAAAGTACTTCAAACAATGTGCACCACAGAAAAATAAGCCTATTGAGTAAAGCCACTACAAATATAGGAAGAAACAGGGAAGTTTTGACTGAAAATTGTTTGGCTTTGTGTGTCGGTTTTTATTTTTGGTTTTTAGATGGAGAGAGATACAAAAAGGCAAAAATTCAGTGTAGAAAATCTAATTCCAGGAGAACAGCAGCCCAAAGCATCCTCTCAATTTGCTGTTATCAGGCAAGGCACTAAAAAAACCAGATGATGACAACAAAAGTTTTAGTGGATGGCAGCAGAATATATGTGTAAATTGAATGTATTATTATTGAATAAGTTAGTAGTGTCATTCCAGGGGTCAGGAGAGTGGCACATGAGACATTTCTTATGGGTGATTTTCATATTGCCTGACTTGTGCTGAAGCTGTGAGGTTCCCTCATAGTCAATAGCAAGAACCAGGCTTCTCCAAGAGGCCGGGAGTTTAAGTGCTGTTAACCACCACCTTAAGCAGCTTCTCCCCCCTTACCCTCCACCCCCATTTTCTATATCAGAAAGCTAAAAAGAATAGCCAGGACACCTAAAATCAGACAGCATTTATGCTACCCTCACCCCACCCATAGGGTCAAGATGCAGATGCTCCCTGAGACTGAAATGCTGAGTTCTCTCTTCCAAAAGACCCCTGAGCCTGCCCAGCTCCAGGACACACTAAGGAACTGGCTGGCCTGTCGTGCAATCAGCAGGGTAGAAATATGCCAAAAAATATAGGTGAAAGAGGGGAGATAATACATATAGATAGCCTTGATTGCATCAGAGTTTCTGCAGGTTTGCTCTCAATTTTTTAGCACAGCAGTTGGTCACATATTCTTCTTTTCCAAATTACAGTTTAAACCTGCTGGCAGGCAACTTTCAAGAACAAAGAAACACTGCCCTGCTAAGGTAAGATACCATCAGTTGGCTCTCCATGAACTCGCAGCTCAGTGTGAGAGGAATTTCTCCTTCTCACAGATGAATCTTTCCAGATGCCAGAGCTAGGGCATGGCCAAAATTAAGGAGTCATGTCATATGCTATTAAAAAATCTACCTGCGTGCCTTCCCTAAGACTCAAAGGTTGCTGAACCCTGGTCTTGTGTTTTACTGCTTACCTTTAGCAGTCCTGTGTCATGAGGATTTTATGGTTCCTCTGAAAGATTATTATGTAGCTTTCCAGACTTATTGGAAAATTTCCTTGGCAATTATTTTATACCTCTTAGTTTCTTCCTGTCAGTCCTAATTTCAGACCAATAGTTTCTGTTGCTCTGGGTCTTTGACCCCTTGAAATGCCTGTGAGAGTTTATCACGTGCTTGCAGAATGCTCATAGTTTATTTATTTAGTCTGGGTTCTGAATAATTTATTTCAGTTTCTCAGTAATTTTACTGTTGCTGCTGGAGTTTTTTGCCTGTTTGCTTTTATCTTTCTAACATTGAATTGCCTGAAATGGAATGTGGAAAAACACTGAATATGCTCGTTTGTTTGCAGGGTGAAAGAAATGAGATGTACATAATAATCATGTCCTGCCTCATTAAACTAAATACTGGGCAAAACTGCAGTCTCCAGAGCAGCTGTGAACTGCTTTCCATGTGCGTTTGCTGCTTTGCTGCATTGGGGGTAGATTTTTCACCAGAGTAGAAAACTGGACAATTCATACAATAATTTGGATTTTATTGGTGCTAGTGGCTCTTTGAAAGGAACAAATACTGAGATGTGACTGGTTGTGAAGTCATCACCAAAGGGAATAACTGGGCGTCTTAAGGATTATTTCTGTTTTATTGGTTTCATTAGTCCTTTTTGAGGGAGCAGAGGCTGGGGAATGGTCTGGTAGGACAAGCTTGAGCTGGTTTTACCGTCGCCCAACTGGCATGAAAGGTGTCCGTGTTTTATGGTGGGTGGGTAAGTGACTTCAGTAAGTGTCTGCTATTTCTTTTAGGTCAGTAAGAAGTAATTTTTCTTATGAGTCATGATTTGTGTTGTGTCCAGCAAAGGGGAAGGTGAGGCCATTTTATCATTCGGACAAAGTTAACGAAGGAGTTGATCTCTCTCATCCCTCTAATGAAAAGCGAGGAGTGGTTTGACCATCCTTCACTGCAGGCTAAAGGGCCCGTTCTCTTGAGTGTAACTTCCTAGTGATTCAAATTGCACTGCTCCATTCGCATTTGAAATGTAAAATAATAATTCTGGAGCTGTCCCATGCAAAAGATGTTATTGCCCTTCTTCTCAGTCTTGTATCACGTGTTCTTTCATTTCCCAGTAGCTGATTATGGCACAGGGACAGTGATTCTACCTGCTCTGCCTTTGGCTGCTTATACCTATTGGTCTTTTCCCCTGAGGAGTAGAACACATTGCCATATTTTTGCTAGAGTAACGTGAAAAAGCACAAATATTGAAAATTCTAAGAGAAACCTGCTACATATAGGAGCTCTGTCACAGTGCCAGCCTGCAGGTGGATGGAAGACTTTCCTCTTGTTGCTTGTTGTGTCTTGCCTAGCAGCTCCCAGAAGGTGTATTTCAGCTTTGATTTTGTAGTTTTTTCTAAATGTGGTTAATACCCATGTATAGTAATAGTACTGGTATCAAATCGGCAGTGACAGGGGGAGGGTGGCCACTTCAGAACGAAAAAAGAAATGAAAAAATGTTCAAATGAATTAACAAGCTAGCTGGAGTTTCTGTTAAAGCAACACACAAACCTGACATTTATACTGCGGGTGAGATGGATGGTGCAAGTGGATGGGAAGATGGATGGGGAACTAGTTTATATTTGCAGCAGAGCTTTTGTGGCAAGTTAATCCTTCATTGGGGACCTCTTTCTTCTAAATTAATAATAATAAAATTAATCAATTTGCAAGTTAGGCTGGTAGTGTAATATCACCTTTCTTTTTATTCTATTATTACCTTTTATCACTTTTATCACTTCTATTGAGTTTTAGGCTAACAAGAAAAAACAAGTAAATTATTATGATAGTGTTGATAAGAACTTTAAAAATAGTTATCTTTTTACCACAATATAGCGAAAAGGAAAAAAAAAAAAGACTCAGTAAATTCTGGCTAGCGGAATGCCTCAGTGATAGGTAAAAGAAAGAGCCAGGAGTGAGATTATTCTCTAGCCATGTTTCCTGACTCAGTGTAGGAGAATTTCTTCTTTCTGTGCCTTCTCATATCTATTTAGCATCTGTACCCAACTCAAGCTGAGGGCAGAGGTACAAAAAGCCCCTTATGTCAAAAATATTTGAACTTCAGTAGCAGGTAGACACCCTGAGCAAATGGGTCTGTCCTTGTGCAACACCTCCTCGGAGAAGAACCTCTGTGCCCCCAAGCCCCTGCGTTAATTTAAGTACAAAGTCCAGTTGGTGGTCAGGGTCCGGCCACTGCTGAGAGAGCCAGAGGAGAAAGATGACCATAATAGGAACCTGATTTTAGACATTTACTTCATGCAAACGTTGGTACCTGAGCTGCCTCACCACACCATCGTTTAACTCTCTCCCAGGCACTTAAAGTTCAGAAAGGCCGTATGAGACCCTGAAGCTCTCCAAGTGGTTGGTACAGTTACTCCCTGTTTATTCCTCTCTATATCTGAGGGGTTATATACTGTAATAATGAGACACTTTCCTTTAAGTTTCAGCAGACAGCTTGGGAGGGGGTGGGTATAAGTATAAGAAATACACACTTAAAAATATGAAAAAACACTACTTTCATTCTTCCTTAATAATGCTTTACAAAACTGTAACAATTGAAATTCCTAAATCATCTGTGACAGATGATTTAATTTTATCAGTGATATTCCTGCTTATGTCTATTCTTGTTCTTTATGGTCATTCAGCATTTTTTAAAAAGTTACTTAAATTTCCTCTTAAAGAAAATAGTGCCAAAAATAACCTTTCATTTTCCTCATGAGAGACTAAATCTTGACGATGAATGGTGTGATTGCTATTTCAATGACTCAGATGAGTAACACCATATGAATTAACAATCTCAAAGAAATATCATATGGTAACCTGATTTTTGTTTTCTTTCCATAGCTTTAAATCACTGCTCTGTTAGTCACATTTTTTATATTTCTTGAGCGAGTTGCATGAGATGGTAGAGTTGATTCCGCAATGTCAGGCATCAGTCGCTGAGATCAAAGGAGTTGCAAATCAAGTGTGAGCTTTTATGTTCAAATATTTTATATATATGAATTTCCTGTGAGTTTAATTTAATTCAGTTCTAATGGCTGGGAGTTTTGGTAGTTGTGCTATTTTTGTGTACAGATTTCTGCCTAGGTATCAGAAAAGTCCTTGTTGCCTTAATTTCACTTTAAGGTTGTTTTGGTTTGGGTTTGGTTTTGTTTTGTTTTTTAAATAGGGTGTTTCAAGCATATTTTTATCTCCTCAAACATCTTTCTTCCTGAAAACTTTGTACATTGCAGATAACTGAGCATAAAAGAAGAAAATCTCAATGCATTGAACACTGTTTATATCTAAAAGAAATTATTTAAAGACATCTCAGAGTCATGAAAATTACTTTCTGTAATTACTTTCTCCCTCTCTGCCAAGTTTTCAAAGCTGAGTAGACCACGCTCACTAACCTCTATAAACATGCACTCGGATAGCATGTAAGCTTAACGTACATCTGTGTGAGTGATTTTGCAAAGATACTGTGTGTAAACTGCTTTGAAAATAGGAACTGACATGTATTCAAATGACATCTAAACACACTCAAGAAAAACAAGGTGTCAGTTACTCCTGTGCATTTTTACTATTAGTAATATAGTTACATTATGGAAGAGCAACCTTAAATGCTCGTGTATCATCAGCATTATTGTCAATTAAGCTTCAGCTGAATAATCTTTCACTGGGGATGATGTAATAGTGAAAAGATTGCAAAAGAGATGTGTGTGGCCATCAAGCACAAGGAAAGCGCACATCATCTTGCTGTTAAAATTTTGCTTTAAAAATGTTTTTCTATGTTTGATCCGAATTTTAAGTAAAGAGACATATATATATAGTTTTTTATTCTGAAGTTAAAGCACATTTAATTCCCTTGGATCCTGAAATGCCAACATTTACGTTAATAATTTATCAGGATTCAAAGCCAATTTTGTTGAGCACAATGGTGAAAATATGAATAAGAAGCACTAAGATTCCATTTTTATAAGGTTGTTGGGGTTTTTTTCTTTCCTGGATGACCATTTAAAAATGCATTTAGCTCTGGTTCTTTTAAGATCTCAATGTCATAAACAAAATGTATGTGTAGAAGCATGGCCCTGCAAACACAATTCTAGCAGGTATTGTTTCATCTGTCTTTTTTGTATTATTACCATAACTACTATAATATTATAGTGCTAGAAATAGAGGAGATTTTGTTTTATGTATTGTACTGACCTGATGGAAAGGATGTGAGGGGCAATACATCTGCTGCACGGGAGGCTGGTAACAATACAATCCAGGCTGCCCTTCCAGTGGGGATGTCCTAAGCTTGATGTCTGAATCCTGCCAGGAAATATTTAAGGGAAGAGTTATTAGAGAAAACCACCTCAGTCTTAAATAGACTGTTAGTCTATTTAAGTCTAAATTCTGTTAGTTACTGTTCTGACTTGTCTTTCATTGTACTTACTACTTTTTTGGACTTGATTCTGTTATAGTAAGTGTGACACAGAATTTGTTTTATCTTTTGGTGGTACAAGAAGAAACAGTTTCCTGCATTTATATAATCACTACTTTAAGAAAGGAAATCCCAGTCCAAATTCCATGCAAAGAGCAATTCAGAAAATGTCGGTTTCTGTTTATCTTTTCCCCCTACAGAGACACCAACTGCATACTCCAGCTTTCATTCCTGAGTGTGCACATGTGTCTCTCTTTTTCATATTCCTTGATTTTTATCTTGCAGACTGTCAGTGCCTCAAGCTGGAGTTTTGTCATTAGGTTGAGGGTGAGGTCTTAATACACAGGAAAGAGGTGACAGGGAAGACAAGACGAACCAGGCTGACTATTCAATTTGATCAAGATATAGGAAATACCGTAAGGATGTCATTTACTTCTGGAACTCTGGAAATATACATAGAGAAGTTAATCAAGTTTTAACTTCTTGGAGTTCTGCCCAGCTCCTTGTGCTGGGTTCCACATTGGGCTTGATTCTGCCAAGGACTTGGGCTCCTGGATGTTAAATTTTGCTGTCTTTTAGCTAGAACACTGAGTGTGGCATGTGGGGTGTGTAGTAACACTGTCTGGTTTAGCAGAGCGATTCAAACAAAGCGCTCGGTAGAGCTCTGGTGGGTAATGAACAGTGTGGGGAAGGATGTGTCCTTATCCCCATGTCCAGGTTCCTTCCCCCACTTAACAGCCATGGCCAGGAATTCCCTTCTGAGAGCTGATGCTATAAATGTCTAATTATTTCAAGGAACTAGTAACACTTAGCTTTCTTTTTTAAAGCAAGGCCATAATGGCCATATTTTATGGTATAGATTAGTGTTGGGGTACTAATTAGTCTTGATATCCTGGCACCAAGCAAATGCCAGATCCAGTACTAATAGATGTCCATACTATTTTGGTGACTGTAGGATTAAGTTTTTCAGAACTGTTCAGCTTGCCAGCAGGGTGTAGGCTATTTCAGAGTGTTGAAGTTGTATGCTGACTGAAGCAGGGGAGACATGAACCTTCTTTTCCTGAGTAGTCACCCGTACTTGGTAAAGGGCTCCTGCAGGGCCAGCTTTACACTTTCTACATCTTGCAGCCCAGGGATTTGGGAAGAAAATGGGAAATTTTTTCATTAACTGCTTATAGGTTCTGCATTAAACTCATCTGACCTGGATGAGTATTTATCCAGGAAATAAGAGATTTAGACCAATTTTCTCCTTAACCTGAATGGCTTCAATCCCCAGGTATGTACCCTGACAACATCCCTGCATTCTCTGGTAAATTTTCTTAATCCAATTAAGATTTTTTTTTTTTTTTTTTTAAACCCCTCTTTCTTTTGGTAACCCTGCAATTCTTTGCCTCGCAGCCATTTAGCACCAGTGGCTAGGGCCCTCTTCTGGCAGATGTAGTCATAGTTTTTGTCTCCTAGATGATGAAGAGACACTTTACACTGTGGATCACACCAGAGATACCTTGTGGAGATCCTGGAGGGTAATTTTTCTTGCTTTTCAGGGCTGTGCTGCCCTAAATAGGCAGTTGCCTCCATCTAGTATGTGAATTAGCCAGGTACTTTACACTGTACATACCTCAAACACATCTTATATTTAATTTTAATTTAGTACCGATGCCTTGGAGTTTCTCTTCTATTTGCATTGAGAAAAATGCAGGTCAGCTGAAGTATTGTAACAAACCTGACACACATGTCCTCATGCTTAAAAATACTGTTTTGTGAACTTTTGTCCCTTGAAAATACTAGTTGATGACTACTACCCATTGTCAGGAAGAATTTGGATATTTAGGGTTCATGTATCATGTCTAGTGGGAAATCATTTGCCCTTGTGTACCTTTGTGAGGACTGTTTTCACTAGGGAAAGGCCATAAAATAGAGATATTAGAAAAATAAATATGGGTGTCTATCCCGAGATCTACCCTGCAACTTGACAAGAGACTAAATGTCCATTTAGGCACATTAAGAGATAAGAAAATAATTCCAAAAGTATATTTTTGCCATTGAAAACAGGAAAAAAATAGAAAAAAAATACTGACCATGACTTGTGAACTGTGATCTTGACCTGTGGTGCTGTACTGGAGGCTGTTACACCATGGTTGCTCAGCGGCGATGTTTGGAATGTGTGTAGGAAATGACTCTGACTCATCAGGACCTGTGGATCCTGGTAGACCCTCAAAACCATCGATGCTTGTAGCGTTCTTGAAGGGTGAACCTTCTGGTGGGAGGGCTTGATGTGCTTCCTGGAAGACATCTTCGCTGATCTGCCTCTTGTAAGGGTGGAAGGGGTTTCTGCTGCTCTTGAGAAACCTGTCATAATTTCCTACAGTACTTTCCTCATAACTGTACCGTCTGAATTTTTCAGTACTGAAAGATGGTTTAAATTTGTTCTTGCCGCAGTGAATTCCTTGGCTTGTAGGGTATCTCCCATGGATTTGATCCTGGGCTGGAGAAGCAGGGCTCGGGCTATGAGAAGACTCTGAACTCTTCCTTTCTGTCCTGCCGTCTGACTCATATGGTTGGCAGTTATAACTGGGATTATCCTGCAACAAATTATTGGCATTTATTTAGAGTAAGTATGAGCAAACATTTTATTATTTTAATTGTTTACAACAAAAGTACATTAAAAATGTATTATTTGATGAGAAGTATAAATTTACTAGTCCTGGCCACCTTCACTCAGAGAAGCCCTAAAAGATCTAAAGGATTTTCTGGTTCTTTGGTATCCAAAACTGTTCAAAAGTAAATTATTAAAAGCATTGAGAAGACTGAACTATCTTGGAAAAACAGGATGTCTTAGGTAACTATTGACTAGTTGGTCCGACAATTTCAGGCAAAAGATGATGTATGATCAAGTGATGACAGATTAAATGACAGGAATATGATAAGTGCAAGTCTTGTCATATACAAGTTTAGTCAAATAAGCTTGATCTCATTCTCTGCTGGTGTTACAAGCTGCCAGATATGTTGTTAGTTACATCACTTCCTTTCATTAACATAGCCACACTCATTCTGAGACAGGTAGGCTCTAGGCAGACATTCTAACCTCCTTCCTGGCTCATCTCCTCCCTTCCCTTTTTTACTTTAGCAAAAAGAAAATAACAGCTACTAAAGTGCTCTTTAATCTAGAAGAGAAAGGCTTGATGAGAACTAGTGTCTGGATCCTGAAGCTGAACACATTCAGCTTAGAAATTATGCATATTTTCCCTGACATCAAGGGTGAGTAACAACTTGGATGCCCTTTGAGAAGATATGTTTAAGTCCAAGAGCAGGTTCTGGTGTTTGGTGAAGGGGAAAATGTAATGATCTGTGTTACACACAAAGTTGGAACAGATTATCAAGTGGTCCCTTTCCTCCTTCCCCCTCCAAATCCAAGTTGGTCTCACAGTGCTTTAGGAGAACAGGCAAAGGAATAAATGCCTTCATGGAAGAACAGGATTTCATGAAGTCCCAAAGGGAAGTTAGCACCAAAGCCAGTGCTTTCTGCAGAGTGGGGCATGGCTCAGCTTTTTCAGTCGCTTGCACATGGGTCTGTGTGACAAAGCTCTTAATGTTCTGATCCAGCACAGATTCCTGCAGAAAGCAAATCTGACCTCATGACACTTTTGGTCTTCTCACGTGAACACAAACTTGCTCAGTTTGTAACTTCTTGATTCTTACTTTGTCGCCCTACTCTATAGTGCTACTGCATGTGTTTGTGATATATTTCATTAAATAAGAATTTAAAGAAACCCCTACATTTAGTTATATAAAGCTACATGAATGGCAGTGCTGTCAGTTCCCCACCTGAAATTTTCATAATAAAAGTATGACAATGGTTATTTTGTGGTTGTTTGATGAAAAACACTATTCTCAGTTGTACTTTTGTTATGAAAGATAAACATGATGAATATACAGGCAACAGGAGAGAGGTCACTTTATTCCAAAAAAGTCCCGAGGAATTCTGAAGTGCTGGGAGGTATCCTCTACTGGCAGGGAGCAGACAAAAAGGTTCTGATGTCTCTCTGTCTGTCTGCTTTGTTAGTTATTTTAGAAACAGGATGAGAATTACTTTAAATCTAGCATTTTTACTGGATTAGTAGCTAGATGGATTGTCTGTTTTGTTTTTAAAGTAATAGGATTTTTAAGCAACTGAATAGGAAATTTAGCATGGAGTTTAAGATTAGCTCAGAATAGTTCCTCAGGTTTCTACTGTTAATGAATACAGCTTTCAATGTTTACTTTGTTACCATTTAAGTATGCTGAGATTTAGTGCAGTAATTGCTGGATATTGAATTTGAACTTATACCTCTGGAGAAAGAGAACAGAACTGGTCCATCTTACTCACAGTTTGCTGAACTGGGGATACTGAACCCCCCTGTGCCTTCATGAAGTCCTGTTGGTCCCTTTCCAGAGTGTCCGAAGAAGAAAATTTAATATTAGATTGATCTTGGAGTAGTGAAACCATTACCAAATCCACGTCAGACAGAAATCCTATTATGGAAAAAATAAAAATACAATAAATATTTTCTGAAACAGTAAAAAACCCAATCTTGTCATGTGCGGATGACTAGACAGTGTTAGATCTGCAGCTGGACAATAACCCATCCTAAATAATTCCTAATGTAGTTGAATTTTTTTTTTAGCTCTTAAAGAAATGGTCTGTAGGCGCATTTAAAATGAAGATGTGATGCAGAGTTTAGATGGATTTACCACACAATTTTTATAGAAATAAGTCATTGCTTTGTTTTCTGTTGGTTCATAAGGTAACAAAAATGCATTGCTTTGGGGTTGTGCGAATTTAGCAATATTGCTTTATTGAGAGATTGCTATATAAATGCACCCAAATTGCTTTCAGTGGGACTACATAAAATAAAAGGGGTTTTTTGCTGTCATTACTTAGACTGGCTATTACTACAGACTTACATTTTCACTTTTTATTTTTTATTAGTAGCAGTCCTTTCAGCCTTTTCATTCTGTTGTGCATGAGATATGGTAATAACTTCATCATTCCGTACCTATTTTTCTAAGTTGTATCTCCTCTCAATCAAAGCTCCCAATCTTTGATCTTTGGGTATGTGAGACACAGCTAATGGTGTTCTTTGGATTAAGAGGAATACATTTAATCTTCTAGTATTTTGTTTTCTACCCTGTTTTTTTTCCCCAGCCCTTGTTCACTGTGACCATACGGTAAAACTGCAAAAGAAGAACTTGCTTTTTCTTCTTCTGTCATGCACATAACGCTGCACCAAGTTCGGACTCATGTAAAGACATTTTGTGTTCATAGTTTAGATCTCAGGTGTGCAAATCAGGGAGAAAAAACTACTTTACTTCAAGAGTTAATTTGCAAGATCTGTGCCACGTGTTTAAATGGCTGTCAGGTAAATAACTAGGGGGTTTATTAGGTTTGGTTAACAAAGATATATCACCTAAAAATGTGGAAAAGCCTTTTTGCCCTTATAGTTCAAAGAGAAATCTATATTTATGATGAGTAAGACTGCACTGCCCGGGGGGGATAAAGCACAATGCGGCTTGGAAATCAAGTATGAGACCTGTAGTAGTATATCAGGAATAAATTATGTTAGATAAAGTTCAGAAATGTCTCAGGCACAGACTCTTCTCCCAGTAGCTTAACTGGAGGCTGATGGGGAGATATACTTCTAACTGATGCTCATCTTGAAAGAAACAGGTGGGAAAACTGACAACTAGGAACTATGTGTGTGTATATTTGTAAATGTTCCACACTGTCTGCCCTCCTAGTGCTGGTTTCCCACTTATCTTCAGGTTGTACAAGGTTGTGTCTGACCTCTCTTTTATACTGCAATTTTTCAACCCAGCTGCCTAATTTGTGGTCTTAAGCATTAGAATTTTATTAAAAGCTTTTGTACAGTTACGATTCCTGCCTAATGACTTCTGCATTGCAAGAGACATTTGACAAATGGCCCCTAATAAAGAAAAAGGAGGAGCTTGCTTTCAAGAAAATCAGATTAATGAAAACAAGAAAAATGGTAAGTCAAAAAGCTCTGACTGCGGAGTATAATAATGCCTGAAGCTTTTCTGTTCTCATTATGTTCACCATTAGGATCTGTAACAGAAGTAGGTAAAAAGGGTTAATTCAACAGGTCAGAAAGGTCTGGATCTGCTCACTGAAGGCAATCAGACTTCCTTTCTGAAAACAAAGTCAATATATCATGGTTATTCAGACAGTCAGTACAAAAGATCCAGGAAAACCAAATTATTATTGTCCCTCCCCTCCAAGACTTTTGCCAAGTTCTGTTTATGAATTTCATTTTGCTGGAAAGGAGGAGTCTTACTGCCATTTTAATACTGTAAAAATTCCCCCCTGCATAGAGAAAGTGTTTTACTGAATATTAAATGAGATGCAGCCTTGGACTAAAGCAATGTGGAGCTGATACTCTGCATTCAGCGGTGGTTATTTAATGCCTTTGTTGAGAATCCATTGCAGAGGGATCTCCCCTCTGGGAAAAATCCCAAGTCTACGATCACAGTGCTGTTTTCAGTTTTTGCATTAAGATAGGCACCATTCCTTAGCAGCTCAGTAATAACCTCTTCTCCAAAATTATCCTTATCCTAGAAATGGCATGCGGTGTGTATGTCTTGCTGTGAGAGAGAAACCTCTGGCCATGTACCTCTGACTTTCTTATTTTTACTTGGAGTCCAAACTTCTTGCTCTGAAAGCCATTTGCAACTTTACTTTCACTGATATGTATCGCATCAAACTATGAATACAGATAAGTAGAAACTGCCAAATTAACATAGTGAAAAATCTTTCCTGTTACTGTTCTTTAAATCTCATCTTTTGCTTTTAAAATGTTCCTTAGGGACACTAATTTTATTCTGTATAAAGAATAAATAACAACAACAAAAAAACCCCAATCAACCAAACAAACCCACTTTGCATTCTTAATATAGATTTTAGCAAAGTGAAATCCAACCACTTACTGACAAATCTTCTTTAAGAGAGAAGAAATTACGGTCAGTGGAGGTTGTCAATAATCAGGATTACAATAAATCATTTACAATAAACTGTTCCTGGGAGACAGAGAGCTTAAGGAAATAGTGGGTTGCCTGGATGTAGGACGTGTTAAAGAAAACAATGATGCTTTGCTTTGGAAAAAGAGGTATCTGATTATCCCAGATGTAGCTGGAACCATTTCTCCCCAGCCCATGTCATTTTTGCTTTTGTAAATGTTGCGTGACAATCCTCGGCTCCTATGATAAGATAACTACCTTTCAAAAAAGAAAAAAGTGAGAAACTGTAACCTCAGCTGAGCGTTTGGATAAGCAAGGTATTAGCGGCTGATCTATTAGCTCTGCATGACTGCAGTCCTGTGGCAGCAATCCATCGTTTAAACAATTCCTGGTTTTGTGTCCTTTCTGGCTATTGGAGGGCATTTTGCCGGTGATACACTTCACCAGAGCTCGGCAGAGCAATCCGAACTGCTCTAAACGCTGTATGTTACTGTAAATGCCCTCTCCGTCCCTTGGGGCTGAGATCAGTTTTCATGAGAGGAAGGTGTGTTTGGATGCTCCCCAATTCCTAGCTCATTCCGCATGCATGCCGGCGGCAGCTCCCTGATCCTCGCTTGACACTGGCTTCTGTGATCTGCTCTCTTCTCTGCCCCCTCCCCAAAACACTAAATCATCTTTTTCCTCTCCAAATCACACTGGTGTTTTCTAATGCAAGAAAGAAGCAACTATCTGGATTTGTTTGTTTGTTTTTTTCCTGAGTCTTCTATGAGAAAGGAGTCAGAGAAACCGTGAGGTTTTACAGTTCCACTTTTCAGTTTACAGTTAAAAATCTGCCCCCCCATAATGTCAAGTTCCAAATATTATAGAAGTGGCCAGAATTTTGTGACTAACACTTGTCACGTATATGGGAATACTTCTACGTGTAGCTGTTTATATGGGAAACTTTCAGAAGAAAAGTAATGTATTAATGAGAATCAGAAATTGTGTTTGCATTCATAGAATGAATGCAAAACTTTCTTTCTAAGCTTATTCCTGACAGATTGACACCAAAGGTTGTGCTGGATCATGGTTGGTGATATCTATTATTGCTTTGTTGATTTCTACCATCCTTGTCACTGAAGCTTGCCCTATTTTTCAATGACATTTTCAGGAGCAGGATTTTGCCCTGCCCAGAACAGCCCTAAACTCTGTTTTAGCCACATCCATTTCTTACTGCTTCCTGGCTTCTCTTTATAGTATGTATTGGATCTTGATTATAGGATACTTGAATAGCTTTTACAGAGCTTCTGAGGACTGTAATTTCTTCTCTTCTGAATTTAGATCTGTTTGTGAGTCTTTGTTTAATTTAACTACGCTATTTTTGCTTTCTTATTCAAGGGTTCTGAGTTCAGTTCTCTCATGGTTAGCTGGTGGTTACTGCCCACGTTTAGGTATCATTTCTGGAAATAACTTTTGTGTATTTATGGGGAGCACGTGGAAAATAAGCTTAATTCATCAGGGCCGGAGCAGTGATAATCTCAAGTATGGGTGAAGAAAGTTTGTAACCATGAGAACCCTTTCTACATCATATTAAATGGGATGAGTTTGGTACCCTCTTGGTAGTACCTACCGAAGAGGAAAGAGATTTGGCTACAGCTGCATTACAGCTTGCCTGATGTCACATCCCTCCGTATGAATTAATTCCTATGGAATAGTTACTCTGAGAGTGATATAAATAATCCGAATATTACAACGCTGGATGAGTTTATATGTAGGTAGTTGGGTTTCAGAACCCCATAGAAGTGTGGATTCTACTCAAGTAGATCTGGTTGTGGAATAATTGCATAGTTTCATAATTCCAAACTCCATATGAGTTTGGGTTTGAGACTTGTTATGTGAAACTGACATGTGACTAGAATAATGATGAACTTAATTTGATAAATCTAAATAGAGCAAGTTGTCTAGTGGGGTAATTCAAGGTTCAGGATTAACTCTGATGTCATTTATTGTTTTCATTAGAGATTTGAGAGAAAGTAAATCGATTGACATCCACATGTAGTAATAAAGTAAGATTGCATTAAGACAAATATTACTGAAGGGAATTGGGTGCTAGAAACATGGTGGCATTATGAAATAGCAACAGATGTAATGATGAATGGAAAAATGAAGAAGCAGCAGCAGCCTGGATCTAGCAAGCCTCTGAGAAATTTAAGTGCGATAGACAGCGTAGTGGTCTGCACTATCATAGACCAGTAAGATGTCTACCAAAATTTCACGTCACTTACATCAAGGTACTGAATTTACATAAGAGAATGATGCCATTTTTGATGAGATCATTCCGGAATTATCAGGGTTTATTTCTTTTCATCAAGGGCCATTTGTAGGCAAGGCTGAATACCAAGTGATCACTGTGGACTATGGAGAGACTTAGGGTAATTGCTACCACATCCAGGTGTGCTCTCAAGCAGGAGCAGGGAGGAGCTCCAGAACATCCAGGTGTTTCCTGGTAGGTGGGGAGAAAAGTAGAGTGTTTGCAGCAGGTGTTTAATCTGCTGTAGGAACACATCTATAAAATACTACAACTATCTGTATAAACAAACCTTTTTTTTCTTAAAAACAAAAAAGAAGTGCAATTGTCCTAAATCTATTGTGTGGAATGAAACATTTTAAGAAGCAGATTGAGGACATCTGAACATAGTTAAATACACAGGCAATGTTACTGTCGCTGTGGTCTTTAGTCCAGGTTCCCATCCTTACACTGACATTTTAGCTTTTCTTTTTTGTTTATGTTTTATCCTGCATCTGTTCCTTTAGACACCAGCTGTGAGGAAGGAGGAACATGTCTGTCCCTGCAAAGAACTTTGTGTTTTATTACACTTTTATTTTCTTTTCCTTTTTTCTGGGCTAAAACTTGCTTAGTTATTTCTCATTCTGAAGCTATTCCGGACCTTTGGTTATACCTGAAGCCTTCCCTTGAACAACTTCTGGTTGAAGATGTAGGTACACCATGGTGTTTACACAGCAGGTACATTCCAAGTACACAGCGATTCACTCAAAAGAGAGGAAAGCAGATCATAGGGCTTCTCCTCACTGCATTGCATATCCTGTCATTTTGGGCATGTATTTTATCACTAATGCTAAACTATTTATTAATGCAGAAATAGAAAATGTGGCAGAAATTCATGCAATATGGCTGTAAGAACTGTAAGAACTTCCATATTTCTCGTGGACTGGGCAGACCCATCATTTGGGAAGCCCTTGATAGAGAAAAGTCCCTCGCAGGCGTTGAACTGATATAATTAGCTCAGCAGAAAGGGAACACAGCGTTGAACAGAGACCAAGCATGGAAATATTTAGCTAAGAAGGTGAATGAACTTGCCACTTGGACTTGGTTTTCCCCGCACCTTTTTTCCTCATCATAATAAACACTAACACGTCTTTCCAACTACACCGGTTAACCTGACAAAAAAAAGATGTTAGCTCTCCCTACCAGCTTTCCAACTCTGAGGGTATTTTCAAAACCCTATCCTTTGCATACTCTGTCCTGTTTTCTGGATGAATGATCATGCTGTTTCCTGAATGAGGAGTATGAAATTTCATTGCTTTATTTCTACTAGACATCTAAGCACGAAGTCAGACACAGTTCCAAGAGCTGAAGTAGTTAACATGATACAGAAACTGTGTGATTCTTTCATGAATAACCGACTTGGTTGGCAGGTCAAACCAGCACAAGAGATAACGGCGTAGCGTGTTCACGGGCTGCTCATAGCAAGTGTGTAACTGAATTCTTTGCACTGAATTCAGAGCAAAGTTTTACTCTGCAGCGGAGCCAGGGGAGCAGCAATGTAGAGATGCAACAAGTGTAGGAGAGCTGTCAGTACAATCATGTGACTTATAAAAAAAAAAATCATAGGAAGAAGCAAAGATACAGCAGCTATAGCCATTACGTTGAATGGTAGATGAAGAGAGAGTTTCTTTAGCTCAAAAATTCGTGAACTGCAGATTGCTGAAAGCAAGGAGAATATAAAAGGGAATTATCACTTTGCTCTTTTCCATGTATCCCTCACAGTCCCTGCATCTGTGCTTCACTCTTGCCTTTCTTATAGCTCTGCTTCATATAATCTTTTGTTCCCTTCAGTGTCCCTTTCTCCCATTGTGTAGGTTGCCTCCTTCTAAGTATTGCTTTATCCATCCTCTTTCTTTTCCTCTCCCTTCAATGAAAGTCCATGTCACTTTACTTTCTTCTATCATGTCATTAGTTCTTTCGATCTATTCCAATGTATCCCTTTGCCTTCTACTATGGCCATTCTAATTCCTGGTTTCCCTAGTGGTCCTAGTGGCTGTCCACAATATTTTCTCTAAGATCGCTCTTTTTAGAGTTCACCATTCAATTCTAATTGAAAGTCAAACGTCAGTTGGTTTTAAAGGCAAATGCTAACAGATGAGATTGGTTAACATTTTAAAAACTGTGAGAACCACTGAATGATATAATAAATAACATGGGTCAGGAATTGCCAGTTACTCTGCACCCAGCAGAGTGCCTGGCCCTGTTCCTTCCTTCTTATGTCCTAGTGTAATGAACGTGATTAACAGCTGTCCTCATGAATTACCTACTGATAGCTCAAGGGCTGTATGCAATGCGGTGTACCCTATTAATCCCTTTTGGGGAACATCATGTAGGGGGAACGTGGGGGGACACGGGGCACACACAGATCCTTCAGCAGCCTCATAATGTGTTTTACGTTCCTTTTCTCTCGCAGTGAGTCACACTCATCTCCCTGTGACTTGAGAGTTCATCTTGGGATCTCATGCCATCTTTCTGTCTTTATGAGAAGGTGTGTATGATGATCCACCCTAATGGTTTCTGTTGCTGGCTGTGGCAGCATGTTTTATGATGGGTGTGGTACATTCCCATTTTCTCTGTTGTGCCTGCACAGTATTCACCTCGCAGCCCCACCCGTGGCCACTCCCACCCTCCCACTGGGAATCGCCCACAGTAAGCTCTGTAATTACCTTTATTTGATCTGAGGAATGGATTTGGGAATCTTATTTGCACCCGTCGTAAGCTGAGTATGTTAAAACAACAAAAAGAAAAAAAAAACCAACAAAAAAAAGCCTTTGAATGACTGATTCACTAAGCGGTGATGTGTGAAGTAAAGAAACAGCAGAGACGCAGATAACCAAATGAAACTTTTTTGGGGTCTTTGCTTTGGTAATGTCTGACTACAGTACATGTATACAGAGGGGAATTTCACCTGTTATCACCTGTTTTGTGTTCTTGGTGTTAGGAGGCAAAGCTGCTGTAAGTTGCAGTTTTCCTTGGAATGGTTTCTGTTAGTTTTACGTGGAATTAAAGTGCGAACTAGAGTTTGCACTTGCTTTACACATTTAGTCTGGGTTATGGGGGCTTCTTTACACTGGTCTCTAGGGCTCTCAGTGAAATTGCATGCAGTCAGAAGTAATGCAGCTCTAGTTCAAGCGTTTAGTTTCTGGAGAAACATTTGAAAAGAAAAAAAACCAAAAAAAGCCCTGACACTCAAGCTCCTACTTTGGCCTCTAAAGATCAAAGGTCTTTCAGCATCCACCTAGCAAGTAGTAACTAATTCAGCTAGCTCATAGCAGCACAGCTGATTTAGAGTGATGTATTCTGCTGACACCTATTCCTAGGCATGCATGAAAAATGTTGCATATAAAGTAGTAAAGATGGAGGAACAGGTAATGGAGGCTGGTATTTATTTCTCTGGAGGGAACCCACTCTCCAGTCCTAGTGATAGCCTTTCTGTCCACAAAACTTAAGTGTTTCTCTGTGTGCAGTGGTCAATACCGTATGGCATGTTAAAGTATTTCAAACATGATACTGGGGAAATTGGGCTGATAATTTGCTTAGGTTACCAGAAAGAGCTTTTGACAAGACGCTTCATCACAAGGTTTCAAGGGAAGTAAATATCCACTGAAATCCTGAATATCCACAGAAAAGGTCTTTGCATGGATAAATATTTGGTTAAAAGATAGAAAATGAAAGGTAAAGGTGAGCATTCAACTTTCAGAAGGAAGGAGTTCACTGACGCTGGGGGTGATCTTTAGAGGTCTGCTGAGACTTTGTGTCGATTAATGTGTTCAAAAAAACCCAACAACTTGAAAAAGAGGTGAATAACACCATGACAAAATTTGTAGATGATACTGTTATTCTGAATAGTTATGATAAAGATTAGGTGGGAGGAACAGCAAAAAGACATTATAAGATTCAGAGATGAGGCATTTAACCTTCTAGGTAAACCTAAAGAGAAGCACAAAAACATTGTTTACCAAAGAGCAATCCTAACTTCCTTTTTATTTTTTTTTTAAAAAAAAGGCATTTAGCTGACTGTTAAAACTCAGGAAAGAGTGATGACGGATGGTTTCATGCAAACATTGGCTCAAAAATAATAGTAATAACAAAAGTTAAGTCAAATGTTAAGAATCATGAGGGAGAAGAGAGGAAAGAGATAAAGATTCTTTTCCACGGCATAAACCCACAATGCACTGCCGTCTTGAACAGCGTGCAGTTCTGGTTCTCCCTATCTGGAAAAGGAGACAGTGGTTCAGGATAGGCTGAGGAGGCCTGGGAAAAAAAGAAGATTGGTGATGGTGAAAGCATGAATGAGATGTATTAAACCCCAGGTGGTGCAGAGAGGGCGAGCAGGGATTGAAGGCACCAAATGAGCCTGCTGGGAAGGAGATTCAAACCTCTCGAGATAAGGTGGTTTGTTGCACAGCGCGTAGCAGAGCTGTGCCAGCCCCTACCATGGGTGCTGGAGATGTATAAACTTCAAGGATGGCTGGGCAAATTCATGGAAAGGAAAATCCATTGTGTCTTATTAAATAGATGGACACCAGCTCCAACTTAAGGAGGCATCTGTGATTTGCAAACTCTGTTTCTGTGCTTTTCCCCAGGCATTTAGTCTTATTCCTTGCTGGAAATGGGATACTGGGCTGGATGGGCCTTTGGTTTCACCCAGGATGGATGTTTTTCAGTATCACGTGCACTGTGTTGCACACTGTTTTAAACATATAAAAGCAGAGAATGTTTCTTGTTTCAATGCCATGAATTCTCTGCAGTGTAAAAGATAGCACATTTCCAGAGAGATATAGCTACCTACCTGCAGAAGAAGCACTCTAGTTAAGGAAGGGGAGAGAGAAAAAGATTTAGGTGAAGAAATAAAAAGGCCAATGCCTGATTATCCCAGTACTTCTCTCTCCCTGCCCCCAAAGTTACAAAGAGGTTCACACCCCAGCATCAAGTTGGGAATGGAGTTTTGTAATTTAAAGCATTGTCTTTGGAATACCAGGAGGAGGAAGAGACAGACAGGCTAAAGAATAAATGAGGGACAGTTTGGAGATTAAAGAACCTTATGACAAAATATGGGCTGACGTTGTTTGGCAAAATGAGTAACATACAAATACGCTAATCCTTTAGGAAGGAATAACTGCTGAGAACAAGATGAGATACAAGTGGCTTGAAATGAGGAAGGCTAAAAGAAGGGGGGAGGAAGAAGGAAGAACAAATCTAATACAGTGAACAAAACAAGAAGTCGTGCATGAAGGCATTAAACTTCCCAGGAAGGATTATGTTCGTTCTTTGTAAGCGTTGGAAAATGTAATGTCAGCTGTTAATATAACTACAAAGGAAATTCTTGGGGGGAAAAAAGAATCTGAAAGTGAGGGAAGTTATAAGAGAATAGGCACAGCTAAAACCAACCCTAGTTATTGTTATGAGATATGAGACCAGCATAAGAGTCTCTAAAACCTGTAAATATGGCCGTATCTGACAGACTAAGTTGCACTAAAGTTCATTCACCCAATTAACCGTCTCTCTGCTTCACTAATGATCGCTCTTTCCCTTTACCCTCCCCACTGTCCAAGTACTCATTCCTCTGCTACGCCCACCTGTTTTCCCAATGCCTAATTTATTCCTAGAGTCTATTTCTGTTTCATAAACACTGCTGCTTTACTGCTAAAAGCAAGAGTAGCAAGAACAGCTACTTGATTTTTAAATTAGTTTTATTTAATTCTTCATTTTACGCTATTTTAACTCTTTCAGGAATATTCTTCAAGCTCTGTGAAAACTGTTTCTTCTAAAAGACGAGCAAAACAAAGCTAAGTTTCTTTCCCCGGTTCTCTTCATTCCTGGTTGTTTAACAGCACGTTGCTCAAGCCAGCATGACTTAAATGCTTGATGCAAAACTTTGGCAAAATAATGTGGTTTGTTCATCTAGGATGAGCTTTTCAGTGGGGTCCATCTCCTTGTGAAGCATGAGGTGCTTTTACATTATTTTTTTTTATTTGGCTGTGACCTGACTGCACAGGAGAGCAGTACGAATGGTCACTGTGCTCAGCAAAAAACATTGAAAATAAAACACAGACATTTGTGACACACGTATCCCTCTTCAGGGCTAAATTCTCAAAAGTATTCTATCAATAGAGCATCTAAGAAATGGAGACCACGATAGTCTTTTCCATGCTTAAATATTTCAATTTTTAAATTAATATCTAAAGGAATAGAGAATCTCCTTTGAGAGCTATATATGTATTAAAAACAATGTATCTACTTTCCACTGTGTCTTACAAGTTCTGAATTCTGTCTGTTTGTGTGTCTGTCCATCTGCTGAGGTGATGCCTTTAAGGTAAGCATGTCTATTGTATTGATGACTGAGATGACAAATACACTTTTAATTTTTTCTGTTCCAAATTATGGTTAATTAAAATATCTTACAGCAAAGTACTTTAAAAAAAAATTAAAACTAGATTAAATTAACCACAAAAACTAGAAACTATGAATTTCACAGCTTTTTTTAGGAGAAATTCAGTTCCATCACGTAAAATAAGTAGCCTTTCCCACTTCTCACTTATAGGAAGGCCCAGTCACTTTAGAAAATAGAGATTTCGTTTGCCACAAAACAGGAGGTGATAACACCCTTGAAATAAAGGAAAGGAATCTCGCAGAAACAGCAAACACCCAAAAACTGTGTCCAGAAACAGTTTTGCAATAAACAATCTGAATAAACAGTCTCTGTTTCATTGAGGAAGCATCACTGAAGCAAGTGCATTGAATTATATGCACGTATTTGATGCTGTTACAAAATTCTTAATAGACATGAAAATTAGAAAGAAGAAAAAGGCTAAAATTAAACAGGAGTCCAGCATTTTTCTTCTGTACTCCTGTTGCATTTGACACACATATATCATCATGCAGCTTATGAAGCACAAGAGATTATTCCCGGGAGACTCATGTCACCTCTAACAGGGATTTTGTCCATTCTCTCCTTAGTGTGAAAAATTAAATCCCTTATTGAAATAGAATCTTGCATTTTTGGGAGCAGCTAGATATAAAGAGGTTGAAACTATGCTCATTTCTCCTCTTAAAATATTAAATTTCAATAATACATAAAACATATTTAACTGATCCAAGGGGATTACCACATTAAAGAAAGAGATGTAAAACTAAACATATTATAAAAACCATTCTGTTTTCTTATACATAACAAATAATGCAAATTAAACTTTTTATAGGTGTTTGTTTCCAACGCTTAAAGAACAGGTGATACAGAATATTCATTAAGGAGCTAGAAGTAGAGTTTTATACTATTGCTAACTCTCTTTTAAGAACAGTAATTTCAGGAGAAAAAAGAGAATCGATATATTAAAATATAAATATATTTTATAAAACTCCCACAAATCTATATCAACATCGACAACAGCAACAGCTCATTTTTTTCCTTCCTCTTAATGACCTCTATGAGTAAGACAGTTTTTCACTCATTCTAGTGTTTCAGCTTTTTCAGATTGACTAAATAAGTACTGGACTACATTTATAATATTATAGAATTTGGGGGGACTATGGACTGTAATGCAATAGCATTACAATCTACAAATTCAGTAGAATGAAAAAAAAATCAACGGGGAAAATAGGTTTCTCAGCAAAGAGCATGCTGCTTGGAGACTTTTTGGGTATTTATTCATAAAGTAATATCTTGAAATTAATGAACATGTTTTATTGTAAACTTTATTTTTGTTTGCATTCACTTATTTATGCCCTCTGATTTAGTATTTTTCCAGCTGAACCCAGAATTTTACATTATAGTAGTTATCAGTTATGAAACGTTCATAGTCAAGGAGAAGATTTGTGTTTGGGATTTAGTTTTGTCTGAGGCTGTATGAAATTAATTTCTATATGAGAAGCTTTTGTCAGCTTTAGTTATTCTTTGCTGGTGAAGAGCCCAGTCAGCTACTGGAAGCAACCTCATGCTTTACTCTCTTTGTCAACTGGTTTTGTGGTGACTGTAGTTTCCTGTGGCAGATCTCATCAAAGTCCATTTTTGGCCATGGTTGGGAGTCTGTAGAGCAGAGCTATAAGGTGCCTGGTTTTCACAGCTATTGTTTCTAATTCCTAACAAAATAAGTGTAGCAAAAATACCATTGGAAAGATTCAGAGTCCCAGGAAAGCTGAGGCTGGAAAGGGACCTCAGGAGATAATCTAGTTCAACTCTTCCTGCTCAATGCAGGGTCAGCTGGATTAAAGTCAGGGGAAGAATATCAGCAGGAAAACAATATAAAAATGAAAAGCACATCCCCATTTGCTTCTGTCAGGGAAATCTATGTCTGTTACAAAATCCAGGCATGTTTGTTTGAACATTAGACATCACTAATGAACACATCATCAAATCTGACTTGCTAAACTAGGGCAAAGGAATTCTTTTTATAGGTTCTCTTTATTTGGTTTTCTGTAAAGTATTCCTTTCCTTCTCTCTTTCCAAGTTAAATATTGCCAGTTGTCGCTTTTCTTATTGTGATTCTTGGAGTATCTTACACTTTTTGAGAAACTCATTGCTGCTGGAATATTGAGCATACAAGAATCGCAATTCTTATTTTGTCAAGAATGCATAGTTTTGCATTAATAGTTTTGAACTACAGATGGAAACTTGATTCTTACAGTGTCTAAAACCTTAAGCAATTATCATAGATGCTATTTTTTCAGAATTCCATGATGGTCAGATTTGATTATTCATATTGTCAAGGAGTTCACTTCTGGTACATGCTACCTTCGGTTTCAGTATACGCGCATTTCCAGTTTCCACGTTTTCATTCTCTCTTAAATTTTACTTTGCCATTTTTTCTCAAATCTTTTAGCTTAACAATGTCTTTATATGTGGGCAAACCTTCTCTTGTTGCGTACCTGATCTTTTGCTGATTTTGTTGAATATCTTTTTAAAAATTACTTTTTCAGTGGAGACTTTTCAGCAATAAGGAACACTATCACTTTGAGCCAAATTTTGCAGTTCCCTCTGCAGTCCTCTTGAGCCACTCTGCACATGGGTGCAAAGAGAAATCTGGCTTATTTTCCCTGTTGAAAACTGTCTCCTGTTTTATTTTTATCCAGCCAGGGAGGAAAAAAGAACAGGTGTGACTGAATTATGCTGTGCCCCATTTATTTTCTGGCTGCTAAGTTCATCTGCTGAAAACTTCTACTAGCCAGTGCATGTCAAATTAGGCTGCAGGGTACTCTCACCTGTGTGAGAGTGGACAGAAGTTGAGGAAGCCACTACTAGATTTCTAGTGAGTCTTAACCATTGAATGAATATTATGTGAGGCAAAGAGTGTTTCCATACTAGTACAGGTATTTTATGCTGTGTACTGAACTGATATGAACCTATGGACAGTAAATTTCCATAGATTTAAATAAGTGGTATTATTGCTCAATGCCTCAGGAGATGATGCACAGACTATCCCAAACAGAATACCTTGCATTAATGGATAATATTGAAAATGTTGGTCCTCGTATGTAATTTTTCAATGCTTTGAAAAGTTCTTACAAAAGGTGTTAGACAATAGTGTTTCTGTGTATTGCCAAAACAGAATTCAGATATCACAAAGCTGACCCCAAACCCACATGGCAGATCAGGTGCTCTCCAGACACTCTGCATTTCAAAGAAAAAAAACACCCAACCCAAATCTATTTCTGGGTAGAAAAGTAGGACATACATTAATTAGTGACCTTAAAGCACAATGGAAAACTAACGGGGCAATGCCAAGTCAGAGTATGAGAAATTCTGGAATATTAATGCTGTTTGCCTCTGATCTCATGCATTGAAGAATACGTGTGTTCTCACTTCCCAGAGGACAGGGCTGAGGCTTTTTGACGTCTTCAGGTTCAGTGGCCCCAGTTAATTTCATTCTGGTGAATTTAGAGAATCAGCTGAAATTACTACAGAGCTGCAGGTGTTTGAGAATTTGCTGAGTATGAGTGCTGTATCAGAAGAGCACAAGGAGGTAAATATAGTGCCTGTCTTGAAACTAGAAAGTATGAGGGAAATACAGGTGGCAGATTTAACTTTAATTCCCAGAAAATTACAAAATTTAAAAAACCACCAACACAGCAAACTAAGGAAAAAAGGCAAAAGTAAAAGCCATTATGAATTTGCTAAGAAGAAGATGTCATACTGGTGTAGCTTCCCTGTATGCTGGCCTTGCAAGACAAGGAGAAGCTGTACAGGTAATACAGCCTGACATTAAGAGGCTTCTACACTGTCTCCCATGATGTTCTCATAAGCAAACTAAGAAAAATTACTTTAGATAAAGCTCTAGTAGAGAGGAGGTAAGGATGGGTGGAATAGAGCATTAGGAGTAGTTACTGACTGCTTGTTGTCAGAATGAAAGGGTATTTTGAGTGGATTTCTTAAAGAGTCTGATACTACTTGGTATTTTCACTAATGACTTGCGTGATAGACTAGAGAGGAACGCTAATCAAATTTGGAGACAGCATGAAGATGGAAGGCTTTGCATATGTATGCAGAGGACAGGATTAATATTCAAAAGGAGTCAGAAAAAATGATCCGAACGGAGTAAAGTGTTGTTCAAGAATAACCAAGTTCAACATCTCGGCAGGAATAGTAAACCCTGCAGAGAGTGAATGAGGACAAGTGACTGGGTAGCAGTTTGGCATGAAAAGATCTTGAGGTTTTAATGGGTTACGAGCTGAACCTAAATCAGCCGCATCGTGCCATCCTGGAAGAGGCAGACATGCGAGCAGGTATAAGATACTTACAGAAGTATATTCTGTGAGACTCGGGAAATTACCTCCTCTTGGTGTTGGTGAAGTATCAGCTGGAGGTTTGTGTCCAGTTTCGGTCACTGCATTTTGAAACAATGGACTCCAATTTGGAGTCCATAGGAGAGGAGTGAGAACGGTCGGGGGCCTAGAAAATGTGGTTTATGAGGAAAGATTTACAGAATTAAGGTTGTTTAGTCTGGAAGAGAATTTATATTGAAGGACATCCCAGCTCTTTTTATCCCTCTTGTTTGTTCTTTTCTACAGCTTGGGAGGACAGTGCCTAGCTGTTTAATTATTCCAGCTGGGAAAATAGTAAATTATTTCCTTCTATGAATTACTTGCATTCCTGGGAGAACAGGTTCCTGTCTAATATTTCTGGCATCCTACCATTTGCCCACAGAGGGGAATGTTGCAGGGACCTGTCCTGGCAGGTCTGTTGAACCAGCAGTTAAGAGTTTGCAGGGCAGGGATACCTACCCATTCCAGGAGTAAAGTACGGGCTAGGTGTGGAAGTTGGAAGCTGACACCAGATGAGCTCCTTTGAGAGGCTCTAACAAACTGGTGAGGCAGCAGTACAGAGGGAAACAAATTGGGTTAAAATGACAGCATGTTTAGCTTCATTACATGACTCTGATGGAACCTCACCCTATATGCTTCATTCATTTCTGAGCACTTCACCAACAGAAAGATAATAATGCTCTGGATTGCAGTAGCCCTGTCTCATCCAAACATCTTAAAGTGATTTTACATATATTTACTAAGCCTCAAAAGACACTGCTGAGATTTGTAAAGTCTACACAAGGATCACTTTACTAACCACACATTTAGCAGCTCCCTTCAGTACTTGTCAACATTTAACAGGGTACAAAGAATGCAGGTTTCATTTGAAAATGTTAGGGAATGTAGGTAAAATACATATAATAATCTTATGCATTATTGTTTTGTTCATATAATGCAAAAGGTAACATTGTTGTTCTGTGGACAACTCTAAACATCTTGCATCCCAAATAAATAAAGAATAATCTACTCTATCACAGTTGTTTGGAATACTTGGCTCTTTTAAGTGTAGATTTGAAGGAAGAATAGTGGCATATATAGGATTCTATATAGGCCCCCTGGGAAGAGGGTGTTTGCAAGAAGCCAGCAAGCACGGCAGCAGGGTTTAGCGAGGGCTCTGAGCTTTCTCAGCATCGTGGAAAAAACCATTGGCAGCATCTCATCTATGAGCAGGACATTTAGTTGCACATGAGGGGTGCAAGAAATGGGCTGTGTTCTTCGGGACTTAATTGATTTAAAAGAAAACAACAAAAATAACAGGATGCTTGCCGATGGGGTGAGGAGCCAGTCAAGGCAGTAGCAAGCAGGTGGCTCTGATTATGAGGGCATGACTTGAATTTATATTTGAAATGTGGCAAAGGGGTTAATAATTTCCCTAATCTTATTAAAAATGGCACAGTGTCTTTGATAAATAGAATTGGCCAAGACTTAGCTTTTAGTTCTTAATGTAAGGAGCATCCTGTTGTTAGCACCACGTTGGGGCATCAATTCCACAGCGACTCAGAAGAAGGAGCAGCACCTCATAGCTCTGCTTCCTAAGGCAGCCAGGATGATGCCATTCTCTGGTCATTTATTAGTGCGCTCCTGCTCAAGGTATTCCAGCCTCTTTCAACCTTACATAGCTCCTGAGAACTGCCACCTTGCTTTCAAATCTTACCCAAATGAAGAATTGCCTTGGAAAGATGTGGAACTGACCTTGCTCACAGATGTACAAGGGGAGGATTTCATTTGTACTCTCGCTTAATCTGTGTTATCTCCATAATTAATCTCTTTGTATTTCAAGCTAATAATTTTTGAGGTGCAGGAGAGCAGAGAGGTGTGTTCGACCTAAATCATAAAGCTCAGGCTTTCTGGGTAACAATAGAGAATGTGGCCACAAACGGTAAATCCCATCTGCTTGGAACTTATCTCCATTTACTATTTCTACGGCTTCTAGACTGACCTGCCAAATACTGTTTCAGTTATGCCACAACCAAAACAGTGCTTTTCCTTACTTTCCAACGGACCCAGTCAGAAAGAGCCAGTTTCCAAAGTTTCTGCAGGAGTGAGGCGTGAGCTGCTAGAATATTTTGCATCTGTAATAGTTTGGTTTATAAGCAGGACAGAGTAGTACGTGTAAAAATTCTTCATTATACATTCTTCAGTGCTTTGAGTCCCTACCTTTTAAAGGGGAAGTACATGGTGTGAGTATGGGTGTTTTTTTGGGTTTTGTTGGCGTTTTTTTTGCAACTTTATGCCTTTTAAATTTTAGTGCATGTATTACTGCAGAATTTCTAGCTTTGGATCTAGCTGTGGTCACTCTGGGCTGTAATCAAAGGCTCCTTTTGGTTCTAATGTGAATCAATTATCAATATTTTCTGCAGGACTTGGAAATTTCTCTTTCAGATTTTTTGGAGGCCGCATCACTGCCTCCCTGTCCTTGGTCATTTAACAGCCTATGAAACTAGGTTATGGGAGTGATTTTGTGATTGAAAGCAGCTCCGCATGACACCACTTCTTGTGATAAATTTCTGGAGTTTGCATTCAAAAACATCAGAACGTTGTTGTTGTGGTTAGTGTTTAGTTTCCATGAATCCTAAACAATCATGTTTTTTTTTTTTTATTTCTGCTTTAACAAAAGGGATGCTCTAAGAGGACATAGTGCATTCTCTGGGTTTTTTTAATGTGTCTTTCTCGTTATCCCCTTCAAAAAAAGTATTTGAGCAGCAAGCTATTTTCCTAAAAAAGAAAAAGCCTGTTATTAGAAGGAATGGATGAGAAAGACATTGCTTCATGTAGATGTCTCTCTTTCTAAGCTTTCCTCTTCCAGCCCAGTGTTTTGCAGTGATGGCAAGTGTCTTTGTCTGTTCCTGCCAGGTTCCTCTATTACACCTTTCACAGTGGCATATAGATATTTCCATTTACTCCCTGGAGTACTCGACTGACTCCTATCTCACTCTATCTGTGTAACTAACACATGGCTCCAGTTATATCTAGGAACACGGCAATGTTTTATCTGTGACATGTACAAGCTAGTACTTTCTCACACTATACTTGAACATGTGAGGCAAGTGTAGATGCTCAAATTACCAAGATGCAGTCCCTTATTTCATTTACCTTAATACTACTTCTAACCATGTTCATCTCCCCTCACCAGGATGTAAGGTAAACAATGTGCTTTAGTTGTATATTTTCTTGGCTGCTTATATAATACAGGGCATCACCTGGCTGAAAGCAAACTACACAATCCATTACTCCTTAAGAAATATATGCTCTGTATATTTAATACTTTTTGTTCTCCTATGCTCATAGTTAGTTATGAATAAAATACATGTATTTCAGCCTAAAACTCATCCAGTTCAACCTAGCTCATATCAATATTCAAGTTAGAAACACATGATTCTGATAAACCAAACTGAAACATTTACAGAATACAGTCTAATTCCCCAAGATTTATTCTGATGTCCAGTAAATTTGCAGGAGGACCAAGAGTGAGTGATGGCCAGTTGTTATTTACAGGTTTGATAATTATTGTGTTTGTAACACAAACAGTTCCTTTCTTGCTGGAAATCTAACAGTCTGAAACTAAGAAGTGAAAAGAAAGCAATACATTTCCTGTGCGTATAAGAAACAAGAAACAAATTTCCATTTGTAGTACTCAAATTTAGTCACTTCTGCAGTTAACACATCCTAACTTCTGTCTGGATGTCACTTCAGTCACCTTTCAATATAGGAGTAAGTCTAAACCAAGTTTTCATCTACTATTTCAAGTTTTCAACTACTATTACAAAACACGCAAGGCAAAAATAACAGATTTAAAACGGAGGCAAGATTCATTTCAAAATATATAAATTCCCAAGTTTTTGATACGCCATTGGAAAAGTTAAAAATAAATCTATTATGAATCTATGAGACATGAGACTTCCCCCTTTTTTTAGAAATATTTTTTTTGGTTTGTCTTTCTGTTATTTAATTCATTTTTTCCCAGGTAATGCTAAACCCTTCCAGCTTTCTTTGTAACTATGGAACAGAAAGAAGCTTAGATTAAGCTGGTATACAACTGAGACAAGAAGAGCTATTTTTTTTTTTCCTTTGGGAAATCACTTACAGCCTTCATTTCTCCCGGTACTAGACCAATGGGTCTATTAACTTACCTGGTGTTCTCTTGACTCCTTCTCCTGCTACTCTTCACTCGCGGCTGATAAATACCTATAGGAGTTGCTGAGGAACGGGATGTAGGTGCTGACCTTCCCCTTCCCTCAGCTTGAAGTTCTTCAAAGTCAGCCTCGGGGACTTCAGATTAAATAGATGAGCCAAGGCAAAAGAGTTCTGCTCCCCCTTCCGTTTGGCTTTCACGGCTGAATTCTAAAAGGCTATATGAAGTTGTCAGAGGTTTCCTCTTACCTTTTTACTGAAGCAAAACGGCGTGCTGCTGCTCCAGGACAGGATTAGGTCATTCAAACAGCCCTGCAGAGAGAGTGGAGGCTCAGCGGTACAGAGTCTCCAAAGGCTGGAAAGATCTGATCTTACATCAGGTGAGAGAAGGCAGCTGGCTAGGCAAGCCAATAATTATGATATCAGCTCTTGTTCGCCTCAGGCAGTCCTGCATTTAATAAGAATACAAATATGACTAAGCTGCAGGTTTTTTTTTTTCCTTGTTCTCTTGGTAATTCTTCAGAGAAGTTGGGCAGGTATTGAGCTCTAACTGTCTGGAGAGAGAGTGCTCCCTTTCAACCTCTCTGTTTTTCTTTTAATTTATAATACCCATCTGTTACCGTGTTTTGCGAACCTATTATCCACCTGCGGTTGTTAAAAACACTCTTGCCTGGCATGGATTTTGCCACAGTATCAGAAAACATTCAGCTGCCAGAAATGGGTGTCTGTCCTACATTTGTACAGTCTGAACTCTCATCATGGAAAGGAACTGTGGCTCCACCATAGAACGTCAAACCACGTTGCACCATTTACATGTCAGAAGAACACTTACAGGACCAGTATACTCAGGGTAATGTGCCTTCCCCAAAACAGTGTGCCTTAGTACAGATAAAAATAGAACTAGGTTGGAGTGTATGCATTTGTGTGGGCATGCATATATATATATTTATGTGGAGAGGTTTGGTTTTTGTGTGCAAATACGTTGAGAGGAATATGACTTTAAATGTGCAATTGCAGGAATATGTATTTCTGCTGCCCTTCCCTGGCTTTGTGCACACTCTACAGTCCCCTACACAAACCTGATCACACCTACTGTAATAATACTTACCTACCTCATAGGGTGTTGTGAGGATTAATTAATGTTTGTAAAGTGCTTTGAAGATGAAAAGCCTTGAATGAGTGCTAAATATAATTATCGTCATTCCACAAAACAGTAGAAACATCTTTGCGGCCCCCAGGTTATTGTATAGGTACACCCATGTTTATCTCCCACGATTATGGTAAGATACCGAATAAGGTCTTGAAACTTTGATAAAAACATGCTCTCTGCTTTGGAAGACATATTTATATTCATGTTAATTTCATGCTATTCATGAAGTGTTTTTGTGATTCCTGGTGCAGAATACATTACACAGACTTGTGATAGAAAAGATCTGACATGGCATCCACATGTCATGATAATAGGACCGGTAGAAGAAAAACCATGGGGTTTTTGGCCGTAATTAATTATTTCCTGTCAAGAATTTGCCAGTATGATTTTATTAGATCTGTCAGGAACTTCTGATACTAGAAATGAAGACTTTGACAATTTATCTGCAGGATCTTGTAGAGATAGTGAGCATGGAGTGTTGGTGGATATGCTCTTTCCTGTCTGAAAGATCTCAAAGATAGTGCTGGATAATTACTTGTCCTTTCCAAGGGCTTTCACATTTGATGTCCCTCAGGGTTACACGTCTAAAGCTGGCGGGGAAGATTCTGAGATGGTTTGGGATACACTCAATAACTTTACTCAATTATTCCCAAATTCTGCGTTACCTTTAATTTACAGTTCTTGCTCTGATGGCTGAGAGAGACAAACCCGAGATGGTTTTATCTTAGTAACTTAGGTACTAACTGCAGTAGCCAAAGTAGGCTAATGGCCTGATTATTAACTCAGTCTCCGGAGTGAGCTTTGCAGCCCGCCGTGAAATCCAGACTGCTGCAGGTATGTAGTTACTGGTACCTAAGTTAGCTGGTTTAACATTAACTCGTTGGGTGTGTTTACTTGAGCTGGCGTCACAGGTCGATTGCAGTGCAGAGATATGATCCTGAATGAAAGTGAACCACTGACTGGCAAGTATTATCTCTCCTTTCCTGGGATAACTATCGGGAGGAAATACCTAGAGGAAAGAGGGGTGGCAGTGTTTGCTGCAGACTTTTCTTATTTCTTGACAATGTGTATCACAGCCTTGTATCAACGTCCACAGAAGAGCAGAGCCCACCCGGCAGTACTGCTTTGTAGCATTTCTCCTTCTGACTGGCAAAATAGTTTTGTAGAATTTGGAGTTAGTACGTTTTGGTTTTTTTCCTCGCAGCTGTCCTACAGTCAGCTTGAAGAGTTTTGTTAAACTAAAACAGTTTGGTCTTCAGGAGATGAAGCCACAAGCAAAGAACAGAAGAGATCAAGAGGCTGACACCAGAACAAACTCAGTTTTGTCAGATCCAGACTAGACTATTGTAATGAGTTAACTTTAGATCTCTTCTCAGTCTGAGTTTTCATTGAAAGACTAAGGTGTTTATTTGGTGTACTGGCAGCTATTCCAAACTGATAAATTCTGTTCCCACATCTGATCTTTCATTTTGGGGAGAAAAATAATAAAATAAAATCGCAGCTGTCAAAGCTGTGAAGTAAATATTCAAAACGCAAGTCAGTGGAACCAATTCAGTGATGGCTGAGGCCACAGTTTGAAGCAGGTAGAAATGGCTCCAATCCAGTTTCGTGAGGGCTCAGCTGCCCATTGAGGATTACTAAAAGGGCAGGGCTCTTTGGTACTTCTACGCAGGCAGAGGGAAAAGAAATGACAGTCTGCATAACTGACGTGGCATGATGTCTTTGTAAGATGTTTAGAATGAGGGGAGTCATCCTGCATGGTCTGCTTCCTGTAGTGCTGCATTTTGGCTTCTCAGGTATATGAGCTTATTTTGTAATAGAAGTTGGGAAAATACGATTATCTTCTTATTTTTCACACTTTGATCCTTGTCTCAAAATTTTTTTCCTGGACTAGCTAGCACTTTTCAAAGCAGAGTACTGGAAACAGATAAGCTGAGCTCCAAGATCTGTATGACACTTTGTGCCCAACTCAGAATGTTTGATCAATTTTAACAAAAATGCTGTTGGGCTCCCTTACATGGAAAACCATTGTTGACCTCATTATAAACCCCTCTTGCTGTTTAAAATTGGCAAGAACAGTCTTGTTGATCTGGAAATTTGTCAGTGAGGAGTTCTCCCTATGAACTTCATTTTGTGCCCAGCCAGAGCATAAATTCATTCCTTTGATAAAATATTCTTATTTAATTTAGTAGTGGGATAATTGCTTATTTTTAATACATTGTTTATATTTTATTATGCAGTGATGGCAGCAGTATTTGTTATCATAAATAGCTTTGTAGGCTTACAATTTTTGTATCCTAACATTTGGATGATAAGCTTACAAAATGACTTAAGACGTAATCTAACCAGCTATTCTGCCACCATTAAATAGGAAAAGTGGCCTAGCATCTCTCCCTTGGGATCACCCCAGGGAAGACACACCTGGGTGTAACTTAACCGTCTGCTGTGCTGCCTTTAAATAGTAGTCAGGGCTTGCTTTTTATCTTCTGAGATATCCCTAGGGAATACACACCTTGGTTTAACCTACATACACTTCAGCCCATTTTTGTCCCTAAGAAATAATTCCAAGTGCATTTATCTGGTAGTTTAATGTGTCTAGAAAAACATATTGGTAAACTGAACTTATCAATTTCATCATTCAATATATTTGAGAGAGTATCATTCTCCTTCCCTTCTGAGCCTCTTCTTTTGGCAAAATATATCTGTCTCTTGCCCTGTTATTGCAACAGCTTAAAGGAGCTGTGAGTTGCAGTATTCAGTTGGAAGACTGAAGGATAAAATTCACCAGGGAGATGTGAATTATAGCCTCCAAATCTGACACGCCCATAAGATGCTCTTTTGTTAGCATTTGCAGAACTTTCTGTTTGTTAATTGTTTAATCTTAAATTAAAATATAAAGAACCATCATTATATGTGAAATATCGTTTCCTGACCAGTGATTTAGTGTTGCCTGTAAAGTGTGGCATCTGTAGCAATGTGGCAGCCACTATAAGCTATTATTGTTTTGTTATTTTAGAAATGAGGATGAGCTCAAGATGTGGTGTTAGACTTGACTCTGTGCCTTTCTGCTCTAGGTGAAATTCAGGTAGGTGATCTAGACACGTGTTATAGTCATTGTGTCATCTAGCAATATGTTTTGTTTTGCTTTTTTGACAAGACTGCTGTTAGTATGCAACTTTCAATACAGGAGTGTGATAATTAGTTTAGGACAGAGGTATTGGGCTAATGGAGTAATAATCTCTGATTCTCCTCGCAGGTTTATTTTATCTTGTGCATAGTTATTTGTTCCTTATCACTATTCAGTATCATATGCCGTGTTCAGGACCCTGTATCATTCCAGGGTGGCTGTACCTTTCTCCTGTCCTCAGGGAGGAATGCTCATTCCTCCCTGGAGCTGATCTCTCTGTAAATGTAGAGTTTCAGACCTCAGAATCAGGTTGAAATGTCCTGTAACATATCGCAAACTTTCTTTTCTTCCCCCAGAATGTGATTTGTGAAGAGTTGGCAGCATTCTGTTAACTTCCTCTTTTTTGTTGACATTGCACTTCAGAAAATGTCTTTTGTGATTTTCTTCCCTTTTTTTTTTTTTTTTTTTGGTACAAGGCTAGCAGAAAGAGAGAAAGCTTTCTTAGCCCGGAGCTGCTGGATAAGTGGTAGGTTGGCAAGCTGTCTTTGTTTGTTTCGTCTTATGCCTTCTTCATTTTTGACTGCCAGGCTTTTTGTAACATCAGAGAGTTGTGCCGAGCGAGGCTGTTTGGGGGAGTTTTGGAGACGTGACAATAATACAGAGAAAGTCTACTTTACATCAATTTCCAGAGCACAGGAATTTGATGAATGCGCTCTCTGTCAAAGACAAGGATGTAGAAGAGTGTGACCAATGTCAGAGGAAAAATGACTGAATCATACAGGTGTTTCATTAAGCCACCTGACAATGGCTCTGGAAACTTTGGGACTGATATTGGAGAGAAAAGAACAGTTGGCGGAACCTCTGTCTAGTCACCTCTAACTCTCTATCTAAACAGGACTTTCTAAAGGTCAGACCACATGAGATTCAAAGGAGAATGCTATTGCATCCAGGTTTTAAGGCCCCGAGGGACTATGGGAGTTTCAAGAACATGTGGAGCTACAAGTGAGGCCTTTGAACCGTATGAGTCTTCCAGACCCAATCCTGTCACATTCATGACTTTGAATATGTTATGCAGGTTTGGCCACTTAGTGCTGAGGCATAAGCAATGAAATGATCACTCATACATTACTTCATATTATTGCTTTTAAGGCTTGTTGCCTGCTCTTTTTATTTTCCATTTATTTTAAGCTGCAAGATGATTTCAAAGGTGTTGAATAACATACACCTACCCCAAATAGTGTGCATCTTTTAGTTCTCAGGCTATTTTCTGGTCTGTTCCTCTTTGCTGACATTCTATCATGAGCATGCAGCATCCTCTCTGGAGCTGTGACAGAGCTTAGAAACAACATATGTTTGTGACTGACATGCGATGTTGCTTTGTGGTGCAGATGAAGCATGTTAGCAATTTACTGTGCTTACTCTGCAACCCAAGATGAAACACGCCGTGTTCTTGCACCGTTCCCATACAGCAACTGAAGAAAACCTGCTTTGAATTGTTTGAAGATCTCTTGTGTGGCACTCAGAATAGCAGAGTGCACTCAGGACCCCCTGCACTTCTCAGCTTGCAGAACCTCCTATATCCCTTTCAAAAAAATACTCATGGATTTGCTAACAACTGGGATTCTGCTTTTGTATTTGCCTCGTTCCACATATTTTATGTAGAAGTCTAGGAATACTGCAGCTAGAGATAAAACAATACACCTTCTCTCTACCACAACCTTTAGCCAAGTTTCCAACCAGTTAGTGACATGATTGGTTCTAAACAGGATGATTAATATTTAGCTAACTAGAAGACAGCTAACAGTGTTTTACTCCTGCCAGAGGCTGAGGCTAGCACATGATTATCTTCTTATAACTGGCTTGGCAGAAGTGTGTGTGTTGGTTTGGTTTTTTTTTTTTTTTTTTAGCCCCTTAACCATGTCTAATAACCAGTACAACTGGTCTGTCTTCTTCCTTTCTTGGAGCGTGCTTGGATGTTCCTGACTACAGTGCTCCATAAGCGGCTAGTGCCAATACATGCACGCCCTTTTAGCGTTTCTCTGCTTCCATAGAATTTGGGGGGACATCTGTCCCGAGCTTCACAAAATTCACTGACAATATTCATGTGAGAGAGACACATAGTTCACATAAACACGATTAGTAGAGTTGTATTGCAGAAAAACTGTTTCAGGAATACAACTCAAATGAAGTTCTTGAAACATGAGTTTCTTATGAGCTCATTAAGAGAGCTCGTAAGTATTTATAGGCAAAGCTTAATGTCACCACTCCAAGGTGTTAACTCAAATTCTACCAGCTCTTATTGTACGGATTTTGAAACATAAACTGGGAAGAGTTTACCTGGGACATTCATAGGGACTAGAATACTTGGGTTTTCCTAACCAATGATAATGCAAACACAGCCTGGGATGAATTATTTGACACAGTCTAGAGCATTGCTTGGATTTGGGGAAATATGCGGCAGGTTCCACAGGAAGGTTGTGGAGCTATAAGTCAGGGTTCTGAGCTGACCTTCCCAACTCGTGGATGCCAGACTTTAGATCCATCAGGTCGGTCATCAGATCTATGCAAGAGAGGTTTCCCCCGTCCTGGCCAAAACCTTTTCACGTCTTGCTTGGGCAATCCCTCCTTCATCTTTATCTTCACACACAATAGTGGAAAACATAAAACTTTGCGCTTCCGCAAACAGCAGTTGAAATCATCCCAGAGGTATTATCTTAGAAACTAGAAAATGATTCAATGAAAGAAGGAATGAATCATATAAATACTCAAAGTGTTGTACCTCAGCAACGTCCCTCCCTTCTTAGTACAAAGCAAAGAACAAAAGCAGGCTGCTGGTGGCATGAGCCCCTCCTAGATGACTTACTGGGACTGTGAAATCATCAGAAGCCTCAGAAAGAAGTGCTTATGCAGCGTTTATGACTTGATTTTCTTCTCTTTAGTTCTCTGTAAGCATGGAACCGGTAGCTGTGTGCTCTTGAATGCCTGCATATATTCTAGGAGATGGCTGAGGAAGGGCATGGACTGAAGCAAATGTTTTACGTTCACAGATTTCTGGGTGGCTTTTACATTTCAGAAATCGAAAATGGATTTTTAGACATAAAGCACATTGCATAGAAGAGGGGTATTAAAAATGATAAGGTCGTGAAAATATGAAACCACATTTTCATTGCTGAGGATGATTTTAAACACTCTCTTGGAAAACAAGCAATGTGAAATTGTGTGGTCTGTTCAAATGGAAAGTTATAATGGGAGGTAAAAATCCTGAACAGGCCATTAATTCCGATCTGCCAGAGAAACCGAGATTGCCTTAGCACTTAGAGGAGCTTCAGTGAAAAAGAAATATTGATCTCAGATTGCCAGATCTTAAATTAGATGTGTGAGAGTCAGAGCAACCCACTACAGGAGGTATTCAATGCAAATGATTTTTTGGAAGATCATTGTACAAAAGATGAAAAAATTAAGGAGTATAAAAAGAAGGAATTGCAAGTGAAGCATTAATTCTAAGTTCAGTTTAAAATGTTTTATCTTCTTAAGCAAGTGTTATGAGTTCACGTGATTCTCCAAACACTCCAGTCTGTAAGGTTTCATAGGAAGTGATAGGATGGTTTCACCTTCACTGTCAACTCTTTGTAAGCCCTTAGTTTTGATGGTTTGTTCAGTAAAACGAGAATCCACTGCAGCTACTCACCATTGCTTGAATGTCTCTTTGACAGTGCGTTGGGGGCTTTTTTTCCTTAATTTTTTTCTCTCTTGTTTTTTTGCACAGTGTGCTTTTCACTCAGGCTCTTGTGACATCAGTGGCGAATGTCTGTGAGGAATTGCCTCGGGCCAGTGTGACTTTCAAAGGATAAGACAATTTGTTATGTTGCCAATGAACAGTTTATTACATTTCTAATTATTGTTATTAGTCTGGCAGGTGGTGCCATGCATGATATTTTTACAACTGCCAAAGATGCAGGTACTTCTTTCATGACAAAAAATAACCTGAGTAAGATTTAAAGAAAACCCAGGCGTTCTGTTGTGGTATGTGTTTGATAACTCTGCACTAACATGGTGTACAGGCCACCTGGCTATTTTCAAATCTTATGCCGAAACGTACTGACTCTCGACAGATTCTGTTGTGAGACTAATTGTAATTAGAGTATGTTAGCAGCCTAAGTTAGATATGAAGGAATTTCTCCCTCCCTCTCAAACTCTTTCCTCTAATCTTTATTGGTCTACTTGTTGTGTAAATTAAAGACTCATCGTATTTATAAACTCCAACTCAGAGTTCATGTTAATCACCACCAAAGAATATTAAACATTCCTTTCCCAACGAAGATCTAAGTTCCTAGACATAAAGACTTTGCTTTCTCTGGCTTGTAGGGTTACATGCAGTCAGATTTGAGAAATAGAAATACTACGTGCATTTCAGAACAGGCGATGCAATACCATAGTGTCCCTTTGAGCACAGCGGTCCAGTTCCACCAGCGCTGTCTGTGCAGAACAGTCGAGAAAGCGTGTCAGGGCTTTTGCTTTGTCATGTATTGTGTGGCAAAACATTCTTTCTTATAACAGTTTCAGGTTGCTTATCCTGGTTCAGTAAATACTGAATGATCTGTTAATTCAAAAAGAAATAGAGCCAGGAAATATAGTTGCTATTTTCGTGGCCAGCAGTACGTCTGGTCTCATGTCAACAGTATCGCAATAGCAGCTACTTTGCTTTTATTCATGTACCTACTATTGCAACAAATATGAAGCATGTTTTTCTGTCATTCTCATGATACAAAGAAAGTTGTTCATGTAAAAAAAAATTAAAAATAAATTTATTATTTTTATATATAACCCTCTTTTCTTCTTCCCTGTTTGTTTGCCCAGGAACATCAATCAATCATACTCAGGAGAAGCAGACACTCAGATTTGTTACAGTTAATCCAGCTGGATTTTACTGTATTATACTTCAGTTTGAGGAACTAGGGAGATGGGACAGATTTTTTGTCCAGCTCTGTCTCTGTCCCCTACCTTGATGTTTTGTGACATGGTTGCATTATGGCAAGACAACAAGTTTCCTAAACGCTACATTTATGTCCTGTGAAAATGGAACGTAAAGCTGGCAGCGACAGGAAATTAAGTGGTGCGTCCTGGGAGGAAAATGAATTGATACAACCATTCAGCACAAGATTTAGTGTTTTTTGTCTTCCTGTGACTGGGAGGAACAGCAGCTGCGCTCGCACGGCTTCAGGATTTGGCTGACTCGCGTATGCACCCGCCAGGGCTCCAGGTAAGACCTGCTCTCGCCGAAGAGGAGAGCATGGGCATGTTTTGGAGTCATTCCCTGCAGGGGCTGTTCAGCAGGTACAGTAGGCCAAAAGTGGCACTGGTTCAAGATAGTGGCTAGAAAGATATTACATACTTCACTGCACCTGGTGCAGAGGAAGCTGAAGATGTCAGTCCCCTCCCCTTTCCCCATCAATTGTCTCATATTTCTGAGATACAGGTGTGTGGTTACAGTGCAAACAGACCAAAGATTTTTCTTCCAGGCTAATAAGCTGTATGGGTTTATGTTTTGTTTTGTATGTTTTTGGTTTTGTTTTTTTTTAAACTTGTAGTATCTCTGCCAAAATATAAAAACATACAGTACTAACTCCTGCACTTCCACACACACCACACACATCAGGGGGAAAAAGCTTTTGTTTCTGGAGCCAGCGTGGCAGACGGGACCTGCCCCCAACCAACTGTACTTCAGTCTTTTCTCAATATTGTTCAGAAATTTATTTTTGTCTAGTTCATACACCATGCTTTCTGTCAACTGTCAGAACATCTTAAATGAAGACATAATGTATGAGCATGAAAGTGGAGTCTGTTTTTTTCTGTATGTGATCTTCCTGTTGTGACTCTCCAGAAGGGCTGTAGCACTAGCTGTGGTCATTGGCTTTCACCACTAATTAGAACTACTCTGTCTTGATCCCTAAGTTTCCAAGTCTCTTGAAGTCATCTGAACTCTGATGATGTTACTATTTTCTATGTAGCCTGAATGGTAAAGATGTTATACTAGAGGAACTACAATGATTATTGCAGATTGGCTAGTGAGTCTTTTCTGGGACTACTATTTCTTCAGTACCGATTGTAGCTCCTGATACCACAACACCGCTTACTTAGGTCTAAGGAGAAAAGAAAAAGCACAGGTGTGAGGAAGCTTGCATTGTACAACTGTGTTATCTGCAATGCAGACAAGTGATTTATGACTGCATGTTTCATGTAGCAGGAATGATATTGCCAGAGGTAAGAATGAGGAGGAAAATTCAAACTCCCTTCAGGTGACAGACATCTTAAAAATAAAGAGGGTCCTTTTGAATTTTCTGGCAAGTCTCATCAGGATAGTCCTACAGCAAAAAGGGAAATGTGACTTTCCCTTTGCAGTTGCTACAACTGCTCCAGAATAACCACTACTCACTGTCAAAGATCTCCTTGATAGGAACCAGGAGAACTGGTGCCATAACAGCTAACTGTACCGAGACTGTTCCCCTGCTGCTCTTGCACACAGCTTGCTTGTCCAATGTTGTGCAATTCCATACTAATATGGACATTAGTTTCACAAACAATTCTGACCGCTTTTCATTTTGCTGAACTCAGAAGCTCTGTGATCAGCAGAATTAATGAAATTGGGTGTCCTAGGGCTTTCCGTTCCCTTCTAAAGAATGGAAAGCCCTTGGTCCCTGTGGTGGGTATTGGGAAAACTAGAAATTGCTCTGCTTCTCATAGACTGGGCAGGGATCAAGGGAAACGAGGGAATTCCTGTGGTGCTGCTAGACTGGCAAGAGAACCTTAATACTAATCTAAGGTCAGCTGAATAATATGAACTCGAAGCAGAGTTAAGGTTGTATGTTGATCACACTTAATGTTAATATTTCAAGTACAGTACCATCTAAAAATAGACACGACTAATGCTTTATCAAGATAGACACCTTACACAGGCACGCAAGGTCTGAGCCTTGAAGCAGTTGCATCTCGTCTGATCTAAATCAAGCATTACAATATATAAGGGTTGAACCCTTGAATTAACTGTTCTGTCCTTTCTCTGTTTTCAAGTCAGTTTGTGGTTTGTTTTTTTTCCTTTTTGACAATTTAAATCAATTTTTATTTAACTGGGTTGATTAACATACCTCTACTTTTGCATCTATACTGCCATGCACTGCCTTTGAAAAGTGTTCCTCTTCTTTCATCACTTTCCCCTTAGCTATTTAAGGATGTTTTCCAAGGAAGATCAACCCTGAACTAGGTGCTTGGCCTGGAATTGGGAATTTTGGGCATGCCCAGATAGAGAGTCTGCAGCCACTAGATGGCACATGGCAAGGGACTCTCTACAGCCCGAATAGCAACTCGACGTTTTCAGTCTGTTAGTATGATTAAAGGATAAATAATATTAAATGTTTCTTTAATAGGGGAAAATGTGTAGCATTGACGGCAGTGATTAAGTTCTATTAAACAGTTGTTATTTTGGACACCAGGTGATTAGTACATTCAAACCACTTCATTTCCAGACTTTGGCACCTTGGTCATTACTAACTCAAATCATAAAGTTCAGTGAATCAAGTTGTGAATAGTTTTATTGGTTACGTGTTGGAAAAAAAATGGAGGCTTATGAAAATCCTTGATGATTTAAAGTTATGTATTCCCTAAATCCTTGTATTTCTAGTTTCTGTCCTTTATTTGGCTATTCATCATTGCAGAAATACTAAACTGCCTCTCTGCCTTTGCAAACATTAAATCCAACACGCTAATTGAGAGGAAAGGGTTGTATTCCTAGAATAAATATGTCAAATGGAGAAAGCTGGACTTTTGCACTAAGATGCACGCTCCTGTCAACATGCCATAGTTATCTGGGGGAGGAGTTACCTCCAGGGATGAGAGTGGAACTGCTCTTACAGCTTCTGGAGAAAGGTCCAAATTTACATAAATGCTGATGACTGTTGGATAAAGCAGGGGACCTTTGTGTTTCTGTTGGTTTCCATTTTGTTTTCTGAAAATATTTCTCATATTTTTGAGAGTTATCTTATGTCCATTGTATCATTATATGTTAAGACTTACTTCAAAGCAGTTTGTGGGTTTCTTCATTCTGTTGTTTTCTAGTTTTTTTTTTATTTTGTTTTTTTTTTTTTTAATGAAAACTTAAGAACTATATTGAAAGATCTAGATGCATTTCAAAGTTTCAGTGCTGTCCAACAAGGCTTCCTTGAAGTTCATTTTAATAGCTTTTAAGTGACTCGGAGCAAATTTTTGGTTTCTCCAAACCAGCTCAAGGATTAAAAAGACATGCTGGCTCTATCCTGTTTTGGCTTTAAAATTGCCCTGTGTTCTGCGAAGTCTGTTTATGATTTCAGTGCTTGACAAAGTGATCCTTGCATCACTCACATACCACTTTGCAAACTTCTGTCAAGACGTTTATGATGAAGTGCCTTTCTCAAATGGGAGCTATTTTCACTATTGTATTAGCCTGCTTAAAATTCACCTGCTTTTCTGATGTGGTCATGTGTCGTAGAAATTTGTATGTTTACCAGGATAAGTCCTTCACATTCTCTTGGGGTGTACATGTGTGTGCCTGTAGAACTCGTGTGTGTGTGTGTGTGTGTGTCTGGGCAAGGCAAGGCAGCACCATAACTCCGGGGAAAATGGAGGAGGTGACGGCGAGTCACCCACTTACTCACCAGCATCTACTGTGGGAAACCTGTATTTTGTGGTTTTTGTAGAGCACTTGCTTTTTAGAGGAGGCAAAGGCAAGAAGGCAGACATCCCCTTCTCATTAACAAATTTATCACTTACAACTCTTATGTAAAACAAACGCAGTGTCAACTCAGAAATGAAGAGCTGCATTGGAAATCACACCTAACTACAGCAGGTGCTGAGCTGGCAGTTTCACAGAAGATTGTGAAATTTGATCGCACAATGGGAAATAGAGCCACTCCTTGAGGGCAATATCTGGAAACATAATGGGGAACCACCCTTCAAAGGTGATCTGTGTAATAATGGGGCTTAGAAAAACTTTCTACCTGCTTTGCTTAGAAAATTATGAACATTTTTAATGGGGTTACTGGTTTTTGCACAAGCACACTATATTTAGCTGTACCTCAACTCGTCCTGCGCTCAGACACACCCAAGGCAATCAACTGCCCAGTGCGTATTTGCTACTGCCATCACTTTGAGGTGGAAACTGCTGATGAAATTTCCCGTTCTCTTTTTATCCTGGTGGTTTTGATAGCTTTTCTTCTCTATCTATAGATGGCAGCTTTACACCCGTCTGCTTCTGGAAGCTGGGTATTTGTGTACTCCTTGAGTGACTTTCGCTGCAGCCATTTCTGGTGAGTTTCTAACCTTTATATACTCATACATGCTAATGAACATGGAACACCCAGCATTATTGCATTGGCCCCACGACACTCTGTGCTACTTGATGTCTCTCTCCTTTCTTCTTGAGATTGCCATAAAGATTGCACCTGTGCTCCTACAGGTACTTATGCACACCACAGCCTCTGAATAATGTAGACTAATAGAAAAGACTTCAAAGAATCATAACACAGTTTTAAAGGGCTGGAAGGAGAGGCTGATGGGAAATGTTATAAGAATTCAACATTTCCTGCTTAGCTAAGCAGTAATTTAGAAGGACATGTAAACTATGTGCAAGTATTTCAAAGAAAACAAAAAGCAAACAAAAGCTATGCACGCTGCCCTGATGCTGTAGACAAAGAGCAAAGAAGGGAGAGGTTTTCAGCAAATCATGTGCTTGAGTTTGTCGTTTTGCTGGGTGCTCAGACATAGGGTGAGCAGGGTAGTGAAAATATTTAGACAGATTTGGATGTTATTTGATAGAGGTAAATGCAAAGGGAGAGAAGGTGAGTGGTTTAGCAGTGACCTCAGTAAGTCATTATGTGATTGAAATCAATTACCCAGGAGCTCATTAGCAAAAGAGAATAAACGTCCTTCTTTCTTGTGCTGTGGATATTCTACTGGATCCCTATCACATATCAAATCGAAACGCTACCTTTCAAAGCCACTGAAGGGTTAATATCAGACTGTTCATTCTGGGACAGTGATTTTCCAGAGCAACTGTGCTTGTCAGGCTAACAGAGCTATCAGTGCAAAGGGAATCCGTGATCAGCAGATACCAGAATTGTCTTGACAGTTGGAACTGGAAAGAAACTACTGCAGGTCAGTGGATTCTAATATTTTATAAATCAAATGTACGCTGCACTTTGCCCTTGTCTCCTAATAATTAGGATAGAGAAAGTAAGAAGAAAGATTTTGAAGAGCATGCGTACTATTTTAGAGTGAAATTCACTCACATTCACTCTCATTGAACCAGTATAGTTCAAGTGGGATTTCAGAAATGCAATACACTTTGTGCAAAACTTAGGCATCAACACAGCAAAGCATTTGGTGCAAAGTTCAGGAGCACGGATTGTATAACTGAACCCAAACTCATTTCTGGTACTAAGTGCTTGATTTAGTAAAGTCTTTGGATATTCCAGTTTGGTCATTAGAAGTCGATGTGCTACTGAAATTCAGATCCAGCAGAATAGGGATTAAATATTTAATTGTATTAGCAGTCTTTGAAAAGGAAGATCTTGGTTTTGAGAGTCCAACAAAATGGGACTTGTCATAATAAAGTAATTAATACTTAAACAATAAGAGAAAATCAATTATGCTAACTTCTCTGATTATTTCAAGATATTTTAAAGAAGCACACAGCAGAAGTTTACACGTGGAAGACAGAACTAGAAGCAGTGATATACAGTAGGAAAAATCTCCATAACACAGTGAGTACAGGAAAAAAAATCTTTAATTCAATCATATCTATATTAGGACACGGGGGCTCTGCAATATTCTTAAGAGAATACTGCTATTGTTAACATAACCTTGCAGGCTGCAATCTTCCATAAATAACAATGGGACAAATATCTTTCACATTCATAACAAGTGGACTGCAAATAAATATGTTTCAAAGTATGGAACGGGCTGACAGCATGTGATTTGCCTGTAATCATACAACACATGCTTTGCTGTGAATGTCCATGGAGTGTATAATGATCATGTACATTTTGAACATACACACAGAGGCCTGTATACTCACATACAGGTGAACATTCATATCAGTTGTGACAACACATAGTTAGATGCATGAAATCAGGAATGTAGAGTCTCTCTCCTTCCTTTTATGAACATACCTCTCTCTTCTTCTGCAGATTTCAGACTTTACAGGCGGAGCTTGAAAAGCAAAGTGGCTAGTGCTTGAAGAAAATCTACCCCTGCTGAGACAGAAAATCTAAAGATCCCTGGAACAGTTGAAAAGCCAAAGGTTGCCTTGTCTTACTGCTGGGGTAACAAAATTGCCAGCTAAACAGCACTGTTAGGCAATTTTATTGCCGTCATCAACGGAATGATTTTGCTTGTAGGTGGCTTGTCCTTTTCCACAGAACAGGCCTGTCTCTTAACCACTGCCACGGCAAAACTGGTGTAGGCAATAGTCTTGCCCCCATTGCAGTTCTAACAGAAACAGTTGTGGGGTCCCTTCCCTCTCTGTATTATGGGCATGTACCTGTCCTGTTTGCCCAAGATGGGAAGGTTTGCAGTTGGAACAAAGATGAAGCCCAGGTGTTGATGGCTAGAGTTATCGTCAGAACTCCTAGGATGTTGAGTATAAACCCAGCTTTGGCCTAGAATTATAAAAGAGAAAGGGTTATTAGTTTAACTGAGTACTTTTTTCCTTCCCTGCTGATTAGGACTGTTTTTATGGTTAGATTTTCTCTTTGGTCTTTTTTTCACAACTCCATCAAATTACATTTAAGCTGATTTTCTTCACAAATATAATTTGCATTAGGGGAAAATGAGTTTGCAAGGGATAAAACTCAAACTAGAAGTCCTGAAATCCTGAGTACGGTGAGTTTTCTAGCACTCTTTCAAGAAGAACCAATATTAGAAAAAGGAAAGATCAAAACTAGTGATGAAAATTCTGAAAAGAATGGGCTTTTGCTCACCATATCGATAACCCTGAGTTGTCCATATGAGAAGACAATGGCGTTAGGAGGAGTGGCCACTGGGAGCATGAACGCCAACGATGCAGAAAGTGTACAGGGCAGCATGACATAGAGTGGATGGAGACAGATCGCTTCAGCCTGTGCAAGAAGGGAGGGCAAAGATGATGGTTCCAATATAAAAAATGCAGAGAAATCTTTTGGCAGAAGGCTGATTGCTTTTGCCCGTGTCAGAGACCTTGTTCTTTCACAAACACTGCAGCCACTCCTATTTTGGTTCTGCTTTAGAAACTTCTAGCCAATGTCTTTATGCAGCAAGTGCAAGAATTGATTTTGTGGTTAGTGCTTTGTGTTCCTGATTGTGGAATCTGACCACTGCTGCCATATAAATTAATAATAATTGTTGTATTCAACTCTAAAACCAGGGGAAAAAAAGTAAAGTGGCTCCAAACTGGTTAGGAACAAAATTAAATTATCAGAGGAAATGGGGTAGCCCAAACTCTGAAGGTGAATGGATCAGTTTAAGGGTTAGCTGAAGCCTGCACAAGAAGATTTTGGTGAAGCTTATTCCACTTTCTGTCTGGAACCAGCTTTTCAGTCTGCAGAACTATGCCTACCACAGCAACAGGAATCTCCAGTGGAAATGCAAAAGTCTGAATTAGGTCATAGAGCTTGACTAATGCTATCACCTTCAGAGACTTCTGGAAGGCCAGTGGTCGGAGTGAAATACAGCAATGGAATGTTGCAGGGAAGCAAATGCTGCTGCTGTTGCTGTCTCTATGCAGAACAAATAGGAAAAAACAAGTACAGCTGGCAGTGACCTCATGGGCTTGTTTAGGCCAGAAGGCAAAGTCTAATATGCCAATGAATTTAATCCCTTTACTTTTCACCAGCAATGATTTTAGAAAGGTTGAACTAAGCACAGTGTGTGGGAATATATATACATGCACATACATATATGTATATTTTAAGTCTTGCATTCCTGATCGGATAGAAGAACCGGTGCTTGGCTATGTCAGCCAGTTTGTTTTTATAATTGACCAGATGTATGCTTGGAGAAGAGTTGAAAGCTGTTCTTATAAGAGTATTTTGAAATGTTGGAACTTACCATTGAAGCCAGAATAGGGAGAAAGAGGGTAGTGGTGGCCACGTTGCTGGTGCACTCGGTGAAAGTGGCGATAAGGAGACACAGTAGGAGAGCAATAGCTGGATGAGGGATCTGCTGCAGAGGAGTCAGTTTGGTACCTAACCATGAAGACAGACCAGATTCCTGTAACAGAGGAAAGAGGTCTGTCAAGAGAGTAGGCTGGAGAAGAAATAGCCACATCACAGCCCAATTACATTTCCCATCCAAATTCTACCTGATCTTCTTATAGAAGCTCTCATATGAACTGCTTTCTGTAGAAGAACATGTAAGAGGCAATGCCCATAGACATGATTGTTTAGTAAGTCAAATAAAAATATTCTTTCCTTTCCAAAGAATTTGAAAGAAGAAGATACAACATTTACAGTATGTTATTGATAGCAAATAGTTCAGGCCATAGGATTGTTTTTACCACCTCCTCTAAACTTTCTTCATATAGCCCACATGTTGTTGAAGACTGACATCCAAGACAGAATACATCACTGTACCTGAGGACTTACCAGTCCTGAGTGGAAAGATTATGTTTTACATGTCTTATGTATGATAGCCCTACCTATAGTTTCCAGTTGTTTGCTTTTTTTCTTGGTAGCAATATAAAAACATTGACTGGAATAAGGTGTATGAACAAGTTTAAAACTTACCCAGTAATTTGCACATCTTGTATTTGTGATACTTGGTTATTTCTTCCTATATGTAATTGCATTCTTGTTTTCTAGAAACACTTTTACAGGTCCTTGTGATCTTTGAATTCTAAGCTAGTATTTCCAGGCACTTGAAGCCTTTTCCAATTTTTTTATTGTCTAGAGATTTAATAAATGCATTGTCTGTTCCATCGTCTAAGTCATAACTGCAAAATAATTTGTAGCACTGGACTTCCAGCAGATACCTGCAGAAGCATATCAGTAGATCCTTCAGTTTGACAGCCAGATGTTTTTATGTGCTCCTGAAGGTTCTCTAGCTAGCTCTGCATTTGTCTTCTAGTAGTTCAATTTAAATCGTATTTCTATAAGTAGTTTGTTTGAAATAATTTGGAACCCATTCTGGGCAGTATCTCCTCATGCTTGCTACATCGATTAAGATTTTTAATAGAACTTTTAGTAATATTGGGATAGTTTCTTAATCTTCTGCTTTTCTAGAAACAGAGCTAATCATGCTGCCTTGATTGGTAGTACCTTCCCACTTACACAGGCAATAACAGAGATTTGTTCTAATTGCAGGACTCCTCATAAGGATGGTGAAGTCTGTCCTACTGCCACTCGCCGAGGAAACGCGCGTTTGGTGCTACCAAAGTGCCCTCTTGTGTTCCGGGAGAGCACACGTGAAAAGCAAGATGGAAAACACCCAGGAAGACACAAATACCAGGTAAGCACAGGAATGTTACCTCACTGCCTTTGGCTAAGGCAAAGCCACCTCCCAGTAGAAACACAATGTTCCATGGCATTTTCTCGTGAACTACTTTCCAGTCCAAGAGAGCTGGAGGTGCTCGGATCTTTGACTTGCTGCCTAAAATCCAAAAAGATTTTGTAAGCCATGTTACGTCCTCCAAACCCAGGAGGATTTCGTGGTGGGTGGTGAGTTTAGTCTGAACATCAGGAAATACTTCTGTCAGCAAGATCAAGTAGATGTTGGAATTATCTCCTAAAGCAAATGATGGGAGCCTCATCAACAAAGATTTTAAAACTTGACTTGCAAAAATACTAATGAATGATTTGTAGCTGCTCAAAGAGACATAGTACAATAAAGGTGAGTTCAAAGCATGGCAACGTATCTGCAGAACTGTATGTGTTTCTGTTAAGTCATGTATTGTCTCCTGAAGATTCCAGCTTCAGAAGCTTCTACATATGTGTATACTAGTGTCTGGGACACTGCTAAGTTTCCTACTTAATTAAATTACAAGAAACAGAAAACTTTTATGGGATATATACCTTGACCAGCCTAAATCAGACAGCTGTAGCTACGCAGGAAGAGCCGTTTGAAATCTTGTTTAATGTTTGAAATTTCATTTTTAAATCTAAAATGTAAAACTTCTTGTGTACCTATTCTGACAGTTGATTTTTTGGGGTTTTGATGCCTTCAGTGAACTTACCTGTTTGTTTGTTGTCGCTGTCATTTCTAGAAATGTCAGAAGGGATGATGAACAGCAAAATTGAAATGAAGATGGCAACTGTAGCATCAGTCACATAGCTGCAATAGATCAGTCAGTTATTTAGTCTAGCCGTGTTCTCATGAAATCTAGCCTACTTAATTTTTATTCCAAGTGAGGAGGAGAAGTGGCGGTACCTTGTATCACCTTTGTTGAAAAGAACTGTTGCCCAACCTGGTATGAAACCAGGGTCTCTTGTAAACCAGAGCAATACCAGTAATACAAAGATGATCGAAACTGCTATTTCTGCAAATTTCATTGAGCCCAATTTCTTGCTCTCTTCCTTGATAGTCTCATAGGCCCGTTGCTCCTTAGCCTTTGCAGAGGCATCTGCAGTACAACCAAAATTCTTCGGAAAACTAGAAAAAAATGGACAACAAATGTGAGAGAAATTTGCCAGATAGATACCTTAGAGTTAAGAATCCAAATGTTATACTCAGTCATATTGTCTTTTAGATATAAGTATTTATATATGCATATAGAAACTATATATATAATTATTATTATTATTATTATTATTATTATTATTATTATT
>JAHREE010148884.1:94575-112605 GCA_033628505.1 Tringa tobata | reverse complement strand
TAAGGGGGCTGCTGCTGCGCTGTAGCAGGCGGCCAGAAGTTTCACAGTTCAGTGCTCCTCGTCTCTGCTGTGTCTGCAGATTGTCAGTCATCTGACAGTAGCAAGTCGATAAGAATCTGCAGCTTGACACAAACGTTCCTACAATGGCATTTGCTCCGCTGGTTTTATTTAGGGGTTTTCTCCCTCCAGGAGCAAAAGAGACAATAATTGAGTTTGAGAAATAATAAACTAAACTTGTCGCTTCTGCGCTTAGAACTCGCAGATCTGTTTCTGCGTTCCTGAGCGGTCTCTCCCGTGCTGGTCTCTTTTCTGCAGTTTTGCTGTACTACTATTTTATTACTGGTTTAGTCATTCACTTTCATGGGATAGAGATGGCATGAATTTCTTCACACACCCCAGAGAGAAGAAATGTTTATGTTCCCTCTTTGTTTCTGCTCTGGGTTTGCACAGTGGTGATTCTCCTTGTATTCCCATCACATGCATTTCTGGTCTTTCTAAATGTTTTTAGTTTTACCTCAGAAGATTTTTTTTTTTAAAAATACTATCAGAAAAAGGCTTTTGGCTTCATGTTTTCTATTGTATCTAAGTTGATTAAGCTTGCTGTGTATTCAAATGCAATTATTTGTTCCTTTTAGCTATTTCTTCACAGTGTGTTTGGCTATAGAGGAATAGTCCTGTTTCCCTGGCAAGCCAGGCTTTATGATCGAGATGTGGCTTCTCCTGTCACAGAAAAGTAAGGATTTGTTCTGGTTTATATGCTGTTGTACCATTACATTTACATTTTTGTGGTGAGCTTCCTGGTTGGGGTAGTCCAGCCTTTTTAAGGAGGAAAATGGTTTGGGTCTCTTTTGCATGAACGTAAGCTAGAAGAGAGGTGCTTAAAGAAGAGATATTGCACAAGCATTAATTTTGTGTTAATTAGAGACAGGATGGAAGTATGAAGGATGAGAGTGTGTGCGTGTGAAGGAAATAAAAAAAAAAAAAAACAAAGAGCAAACTATTCTCCTGGAGTTGTTTGTTATAAAAAAACCCTCTTGTCTTGCTTTTTGAGTTTAGTGTAGGCTCCTGTGTTAAAATTGCAGGCTGCTTCTTCTGTGGATTGCCAGTGAGCTGCATTTGTCAGCTGCCCCTCCTTCAGTTTCAACCCACCAGGCCAACTTTGTCCTTCTTGTGGACTGAGTCACTGTTCAGTTCTCTCCCCTCTTCTATCCATTTCCCCCTGGCCTGTGGTGGAAGTGTGCCAGGCGAGTGTGTGCGTGGAGTTGGGAAGGAAGGTGGATAAAGCAGAGAGAGAACCAGAGGGCAGTAGAAATGCCCACCCTAAACAGGAGACTGGACTGACCAGGAAGAACTTCCAAGTTCTCTAAAAACAGAGCTGTTGTGCCTGTGACAGACGCTATTGATTGTCAACTCGGCTCATCTGTCGTTGTGTGGGTGGTTGACATGAGTTTAATTTGGATGGAATTGAATGATTGCAGACTGTGAAATATATTTTTTAAAAAAATATATAAAAAACCCACTGTTTATGAATGTGGTTGGTCTTCGTAAGAACAGTTTGCTGCCATCCTGAGCTTGAGCTCAGTGCTCTGCTTTTCTTTTTAGAAGTGAGAACGCGACAGGCCATGGTTCCAAAGAGGTCAAGGGCAAAACGCATACTTACTATCAGGTGCTAATAGATGCCCGGGATTGTCCACATATAGTAAGTAACCAATAATCTCGTTATTGAAACTCAAATATCTTCTCCTATGTGAATGCTTTACATGAACAGGCGCTGAAAGAAAATGGCTGACTTGCTTGTTTAGAATTTTAGGACAGATTTGTTCTTCGGGTTGTATTTTCCCTCAGAAAGATAATCTGGACTGTCATATGACTGTTTTCTGGGTTGTGTTTCCCCTTTCCAGCCTCCCTTCCTCATCCTGTTGGCGTTCCTACTCTGTTGCACACAGGTCATTATGAGTGGGGATTGCAGCACTGAAAATGTTCTTCAGTTGTTTGAGTGGAGAGTTAGTCTAGAGGAGTTAAAGGGAGAGAGATTCTGAAGTGAATTGGTTAAATAAAATAAACATTTTACAGTAAATGTTGTAATAAACACACCTTAGAAACCACAACACTGTGCCTGGAAACTGGCCCACAACAATCCACACGGAGAGACATAAACCTCCCTTTTTCTCAGTCCCAGAGATCACAGACGGAAGCGGTGACATTCCTGGCAAATCACGATGACAGCAGAGCCCTCTATGCCATACCAGGTGAGTAAAATACCCCTCCAGCCTCTCTGGAGATGTGGACTGTCCTGAGGCAAGGTCAGAAGAGACGTCGTCAGTCAACTTGTGCCAGTGAAGCAGCGGTACCTACAGGACGTTCCCGTAGTGGATCCGTCTGCGATTTAGGGCCCTGCTAGAAGCAACAGGATGACTAACATATGTGGAGCCCCTTTGGAGAGATGGAAGTTGGGCAGACTCTGTGACCAGACACAGGCCTGCTCACTCTGAGCTGTTGAGATGTGGATCCCATACACATAACCTGTTGTGTACAGGCTATTGTATTTTATTACCGGGGCAGACAGATCTCTTCCTGTCCTGTGCATTTCCTCCCCAAAGTCCTTTTGTGGCAGTGCAGTCATTTCCCAGGCAGTGTGTATTTATCAGGGAAGTCATTCTATGGAGAAGTCTCACAGGAGAATGCTAGGAGGGGATATTACTGGCCTCGTTCCTTCGTTCTTGCAATCATGGTATTAGTTTGGCTTCTGCTGCCAAAGTCCTTTTCTTAACATCTCAGTAGTGTGATGATCCATTTCTCTGCCAGGAGACTTCTGAGCTGCTTTTCGATGGAGAAGTTCAATGGCTTCTGGGGTTTCTTTTTCAGGTTTAGATTACGTAAGCCATGAAGATATCCTTCCCTACAGCTCTACTGATCAAGTGCCCATCCAGCATGAGCTCTTTGAGAGGTTCCTCATGTACGACCAAACAAAAGGTAAGTTCTGGCTTCAGAGGGACATCTTCAGAGCCAGATTCTTTTGAGGTATTTTATAACAAACACCCAGAACCCATCATCTTGGATGCAGTGTAAAAATCCTGGTCTGGTTTGGGGTTTGTTACAGTAAAGCCTCCTCTAAGTAATTGTAGCTATGTGAAAGGAGTTGCTTTGAGGGGAAAGCGCTCTGGTTATGGTGTGCCTCTCCTCATAGACTCTCTCATTTTTCCCTCCCCACAGTTCCACCTTTTGTAGCGAGGGATACACTGTGTGCATGGCAGGAGAAGAACCACCCCTGGCTGGAGCTCTCCGATGTGCACCGAGAAACTACAGAGAACATCCGTGTCACAGTCATCCCTTTCTATATGGGCATGAGGGTAGGTCTGTGTTGCATGTTGGTGTGTTAGTTCTGTCATCTCTTTAACTGGCATGTTTTTTCTAAGACCAGTTTCCTGACTGAATGTACCTTCTGCTTACTGGAGAAATGACTTTTTAATTGCAGTTTCATTGTCATTGTGTTCAGCAGAGATATGAACGTGAAACTGTTTTGTCATACGGTTTTGCTTGTTATTTGTAGGATGGGAAATAACCCCGTATGGTTCTGCAGAAGTGTTAGTGAGATATTTAGGAAGGCTTGTGAACTGGTCCTTTACTGCCTCAGTCATGGATGGTGGTACCAAGGCCATCTGTCCTGCAATGGCAGACATACCCAGCCCGCTGGTGAGGTGCTGTGGGTGTCTGCCCGTTTCCTGGCTCAAATGTGGGTTAGAGGGTTTGGCCAAAGCCTTCTGGATTTAGCTGATAACCATGAGCTCTTCATAGTGTAAGAACTTCATGCAGACCATCCAGAATAATGAGGCTCCAAAAGATTTCCGAGTGGGAGGGTTGGGAATTACCACAGCAGTTTGATTTCTGAGTCCAGACAAGCAGAGCTGCCGGGGAGCCTGCGCCGTGGCCAGTGTGGATTTACAACTTCTGTGAAGCCCAACTGATGTTTGTCCTAACCTTGTCAGAAAAACAGGTGCCTGAAGGCAAGGAAACGGGTGTTTCTAGATCTGTAGAAAGTGCGTAATTAACATGGAGATCAACCCTCCGTAGTCACGAGATCCTTGCAAATTTCCCACCTCACGATTACATGTCTAGAGCAGAGCCAGTGCCAGGCGGTAGCTGATGGACTGCTTCGGAGAGCAGCTGTCTCTGTGCTCATGTGAGTTGTCCACGTCAATCTGGCATGGAGTGAGAGCCCCTGTGCTTGTGCTGCGCTGACAGCTGAAGAGGTTTTGGCGCTGAGCGTTGAAGGGCAGCTGCTAAAGTCTTTTGTTTCTCTTGACAGGAAGCCCAGAATTCCCATGTCTACTGGGTAAGTGCATTTTGTTTCACGGAGCAGCTAAAGGGAAGGAGTTTATTTGCTGTTGGCATCATTGCTGTGTGATAAGCTCTGAGGGAGAGTAGCCCTTGCCTGGCAACTGTTTCCCAGTATCGGCTGTGGGTTATCAACTCTTTGCAGCTGATTCTAGTTCTTGATAATGGTCTTTCTTCTGTCCAGTGGCGCTACTGTATTCGCTTGGAGAACCTTGACAGCGAAGTGGTACAACTCCGAGAACGGCACTGGAGGATATTTAGTTTGTCTGGCACCTTGGAAACGGTCAGGGGCCGCGGCGTTGTAGGAAGGGTAGGTATTGTGTAGCTTCTTTTGGGAAACGCAGCCCTTTGCTGGAGTCCTCTCACTCAGGTTGATTTGCCAGTGCATTGCTTAGTGGGCAGTAGAAATAAATGAAATAGGAAACTGGCAATGAAAAAAACCACGTGAGCTTTTCGTCTGTTGTCAGTGTGCATGAACTTGAAACTTTACACTGAATATTAGAGAATGATCCTAAAAGACTCTTAATGGGAAAACTGGAATAGTGCATGATTCTGGCACTACTCACTGGGTGAGTTGTTCGCCGTGTAGTTGGTAGCGGTGCTCGGGTGTGGAGCTCTCTGTTTTTCTTCTCGCTGTATCAATTTCCTGTTGATGCCTGTCTATGGGGGAATGTTAAGATCCATTGCTGATGCAGAGTGGTCTCTTCTTGTCTTTTCAGGAGCCAGTTTTATCCAAAGAACAGCCGGCATTTCAGTACAGCAGTCACGTCTCCCTGCAGGCATCCAGTGGTCACATGTGGTAAGAAGCAGTTATTACTGCAGTAGTGGTTTAGATATAGGACCCCACAGCACTGAGCTGGGACAGGGTTTGCAGTCAGGAGTTATGGCTGAAAGGTGGGTGGAAGTGGACTGGACCAGAAATAATTGATAGTTGAAATTTTTATGAGCTTCTCTGTAGCAGTATCGCGGTTAGGGCTAAGAAGATGTGTTGTTTCTCTGCACCAAGAGAGGTTCCAGGCTAATTTATCTTCCTTCTCTGGTCCATGCTAGACTGGATTTGGAAAGACTCAAAGCACTTCTCTGTCATCTTCTGCCGTACTCAGTTTCTGGCCCTTTCCATCCTTGGTGCAAGAGGCAAGGCTTCGTGCTGGTGTTTCCCTGGGCAGCAGGGATTTGTAGACCCATATCCTGTCTCTTTGCAGAGGACTGAGCTTTGACTCAGTCCCTGGGTGAGGCTGTCCAGTTCTGTGTCCACAAGGAACTGGTGCATGGGGTTATTCCTAGGTAAGGCCTTCAGTCTAACTGGTGTTCAGGGTACCCTCTGCTGTAAGTGCAGGTAGGAAGGAGCTCAGCTGAGTTGTTCTTTTCCTGTGTTGCAGGATTAAAGCAGTTTCTCTCTGGGGAAACCCTATTTCAGCTGGGTGAGCACATTTAGTATATCCCCTCTGTGGACAAGAAATGCACAGACACCTCTTGCCTTCTGACAGGTCTCTCTCGCATTTTTTAAGTAAATCTCTTTCAGAGTTAAGCTGCCTCTGAACTGCCTTTGAGTTGGGAAAAGCAAGAGAAGCAGGTCTTTGCCTATAGGATACACCCTTGTTTGCCATATTAAGCATTTTGAATTGCCTGAACGTGTGCCCCGGGGAGTAAAACCAGATTGTTTAGTAGTTTTTCCCTCTCTACATGCATCCTGAAGAAAAGGAGACAAAGGTTCGGCAGCTCAGAAGCTGCTCATTTGGCTTCTGGTGTTGGATTGTGTCTCCTCCTTCACAAGAACCTGTTAGTTTATCTCCACAATCCTCTTGCCTGTGTCACATTCAACAATACTGTAGTTCAGGGCAATAAACACATTTTTTTGTTTGACAAGGACAGGCAGATTCAGTGCTGAAATGCCCTTTCTGAAATGCAAAGCAGAAGCTATTTCAATTACAGCTGTGAAGGGATTTCATGTTGTTGCAGGCTTCTTACCCAGTGGAGCTTCTGCCAAGAAATAGGAATCTGAATTCACGTGTAATCAGTTTGTAAAAATAGCTCAGATGGCTGTGTCTCCTGCGCGGTGGGAGTTAGGTAAACACCACCGCAGATGCAGTGGAGTGCGCTTATCTCCTGGAGGCTCTAATCATGACAGCTTTATTCAGGAAATATATATTAGAGAGGTGATGCAAACTGCAGAGGAGTCTTCCAATAAATGAGTCACCTTGGCAGGCAGATGTCCTTGCTGCGGAACCGATGTCCTGCTGCTGGACCGGCTTCACAAATGCAGCCCCAGGAAGAGCTCATGTCTTGCCTTCTTGCTGGTAATTCCTAGCTGTGTTTGTCCCTGGCCTCAGCGTGATCTCTGCCGTTATTTTGCAGGGGTACTTTTCGATTTGAGAGGCCTGATGGCTCCCACTTTGATGTCCGAATCCCACCCTTTTCTCTGGAAAGCAACAAAGACGAGAAGACCCCCCCCTCCGGCCTTCACTGGTAGAGCAGACCGAGTGCCGAGACCCACAGAGACCTGTGTGTGTGGTAGACCTTTTTTTGCCTCCCCATTTATGCTGCAGCCAAGAACACGGAGCTTTTAAACATTTTAAACCATTTTTGTTTTAACTGTTGTCTAACGGGGAGGCTTTTTTGAACTTTAATACTGGCTCTCTCAGGCTGCTTGTAAACATAAGCTGTGTTACAGTTAACCCTCCCCTTTGTGGCACCTGCTGGGGTTGGAGCTGGGGGACGTAGTAGATCTGTGCTGCTGCAGAAGACTTGGCCCCCTCAGCAGGCCTGGACCCTTTCCAATGTGTTGTGAATTCTCTGCAATGTGAGGTTTCTCTAATAAACTGGCCCTTCCAGTTGCAACCAGTCTTCCTTTATAAACCAAGGCCTAGGCTTTGCATCCAGTCTGCCCCCTGGCTTGTTGCTCCCCCCTCACCCGTGTGTAAAGCGGAGTCAGCCCAGACTTTTTGCCGCTTCAGGAGGCAGCAGTGAGGCTGTTTTAGGGAGCAGGAACAGCTCGGCCTTCCTGCAGTGCAGCTGCTTTCTGGGATGTAGCAGGTGTGTGGTGGAGCAGGCTGTGAGCTCTGCTCCTTGCTGTGCAGCTTGTCCGGGCTGTGTGCTGGAGCGACGCGGAGCCCCTTCTTCTCAGAGATGAGAGGGCAGAGCGGGAGAAGGTGGGTTGGCAGGTGATGCTGAGCAACCTTCCATGGTGTTTTCTGTGCATATAGAGCACCGGGCTGTGTGTTGTGATCATAGAGGAGAGCTGAAGGGGGCCTTGCCTCGCTGCAGGGGTCTGCATCCCAGCTGCTGGAGGATGCTTCCTCGCTCACGCTGCAGCTGTAACCAAATTTCCTTGGTAGTTTCTGCTTTGGCAGGAAGAGCTTGTTTTAACCTGCAGTGCTGTGGGCCACAGTGAGGTAGTGCTTGGCTTTCTGCTCTTGCTTGCTGGGCTCGGCGGGTTGTGATTTTTATTTTTTTTTTTTGGGGGGGTAGTCTGTGCAGATGGAGGTTCCTGCAGAACCACGCAGGTCAGCGAAACAGCTGTAAGCTTACAACGTGTGGATGTGTGGGAATTTTGCTTTTACACTTGGAGGGCCCGGTCCACAGTATAAATCAGGTGTTTGCTCTTTTGACAAGCTGGGGCAGCTCTCGGGAGCTCTGAGGATTGCAGAGATCTGGAGAGACATTGGCCTCTGTGGTGGGACCCTTCTGGCTGTCTCTGGGTTTCTGATTCTGGGTGACTCACAGGGGCTGAGGTAATTGACTTTGTAATGGCAACCCTAGGCAGAAAGTTTCAAACCTTGCTCCTTTCCCTCGTCTTGTTTAAATGGCAAGGTCTAACTAACTCACAGGAGTGTTGTTTTTCTTGATTTAGAAGTATCCTAGTTATCCCATTTTCCCCCAAGTCCTCTCTGAGCAGCCTCTTCCCATTTGGCTCTGCAAGGCAGTGCTGTGTCAGTGCTCTGGGCTGTCTCAGCCTTTGGAAACAACAGTGGGAGAGACTGACGTGCTGACCTGCAGCCAGGGGATACCAGCATAGAGAGACTTAATTACTGCTCCTTAAACAGTGCGTATCTGTCACTGGTCTCTTAATTTTGTCTTCCTTCCTGTCAGGTAGGACGTGCAATCTACATTGCTTTTAGAGTTTGAAAGGTTGACGTAGCCAGCCTACTTTTAGGGGTAGAAAAGGATCTGTAAAGAGCAGCCCACAGCGGACAACCCAACATTGCTGCCATCATGCCGGTTTCTTCTCAGGAGGAAAAAAGGGGGGATGACGCCTCGAGTTCAGGGGAGGCATGATCTTGCAGGAATGTGCTTTTTCCTTCCCATGATCCTGCAGGAATGTGCTTTTTCCCTCCCGTGCAGTGGAGATTGGAGTAGCCGCCACCCTGCCCTTGGGTTACACACTTCAGCTTTGCTGGCAATTGCAACACCGCTGTAAATGTTCAACCCTCTTGCTCGCCAGCCAGTGTTTCTGGGGTGCTGTGGACCTAACGCTGCCAGTAACAAGCAAGAGAGAGTTATTTTCCTGAGCGACGGCATGGTCCTGGGGGCAGGGGTGTTTGGTGTGACGTTTCCACTGGGCAAGGGTATGGCTGGGCCCAGGAACAGACATTCTGGGCTGGAGAATGATTGGCAAGAACCGAGGTGACCAGCAGGGCTGGAATGTTTCCGCTCCATCACTCTTTGTGGAGGAGGGGGGCAAAGGGAGGGGGCCCTGGATGGGGCCCTAGGGCTCGGGGGTGGCCTTTCCCTAAACTGCTGCTTCCCACAGGGCTGTTTTCAGAGCTCAGGCGAGCCCTCTCTCCGCGGGCGGGCTGCTTTCCTCCCTTCTGTAAATACCTGTACAAAGAACTAATGAATAAAGCGCTGAAGGAATGGCTGTCGCTCCTGCCTCTCATTACCCCCCTGCACCCGCCTCCCTCTCTGGGCCTGGCCTCGGCTCTTCAGCGCCGCTTTCCCGCCCTCCCCGCGGGGCCGGGCCCGCCGCTCCTCCCTCTGGGCGGGCAAGGCCAAGGCAGCTCCGCCATCCCCTTCCCTCACGCCGCCATCTTAGCCCGTACGTGAGCCCTGCGTGCGTCGCAGCGCCGGAAGTGACGCGCCGGAAGCGGTGAGGAGGCGGCGAGGAGGCAGCATGGTGGCAGCGGGGGCCCACCGGCCCGGGCCGCTGAAGCAGCAGAACAAAGCGCACAAGGGCGGGAAGCACAGCGGGTCGTCGCAGCGCCGCGCTGGAGGTGAAGCGGGTCGGGCCCAGCCTCCTTTTCCCCCCCGCCGGCCCTGCGCGCCGCGGCCCGCCTGACCGCTCTCTCTCCGCAGGCCGCGTCTCCGTCAAGGCCCAGCCCCGCCGGCGGATCCGCGACCTCAACAGGGTGGACCGGAGGCACCAGGCGCTGCAGCTTCGCCGGCAGCGCAAGGAGGCGGTGAGGCCCTGAGGGAACCGGGCCGGTTCGGGTGTTTGCGAGGGAGTAGTGGGGAGCGGGAATGGGGCCGGTGCGGGTCTGTGAGGGTTGGGTTTTTGCGGGAGACTCAGGAGCTGGACCAGGGAGAGAAATGAGTGCCTGGGTCTGCTCAGTGTAGGTCAAGCGGAACATTACTGGGTCAAGCGGGTTCGAATTGAGCAGTGGAGGAATCCGATATTGATCGGGGGGGGCAGAATAGGAACTGGATTGGGGCCGGGGTTCACCCTCTGCGGTTGTTCCCCCAGGTGCTGGCAGAAAAGCGGAGCTTGGGCAGCAGGGATGGGCCCCCGCACCTCGTGGTCCTGGTGCCGCTGCACAGCAGCGCCGCAGCCCACGACACGCTCCGATTGCTGCAGAGCCAGGACTCTGCTGTTGTCCGTGTCGATGAGGGAAAAGCTGGTGGCTTTGCACTTCTCTGCCCCCGTCTCAAGCAGCGCTGGCGCTTCGTGACAGCACAGGCAGGTGAGGAAACGCCATTGTTGGTGTGCTTCTTGGCTCTGTACCTTTGGCAGCCTCGGTAATGAAGGTGTTTTGTGTGCAGGGGACCTTCATGCTGTCCTAGATCTAGCAAAGGTCGCTGACTCCCTCCTGTTCATCCTGGATCCTGCAGATGGCTGGGACAGCGCAGGGGAGTACTGCCTCTCCTGCCTCTTCGCACAGGGGCTGCCCAGTTACGGTAAGTGAGAAATATTAAGGGCTTTGAGTGGGATATAGGTTAAGAGGGTGCTTGATGGGGATTTGCTGTTGAAGTAATTAAAAACTCTATGTGTTAATAGGTAATCATAGGTCTTTGCTCTGTTTCTGAGCATAGATAAGTTGGGCGAACACCATTGTTATGCTCCCTTGTTGTGTTACTACCCTGGTAGGGGAGTGCTGGGGATAAAAGGGGTATTCTAGACTTAGACCTCTGGGTGCATGGTGGTTCTTAGCGTTGTAGCAGTTACTCAGGTGAGCAGAGCAAAGGGATTCAGATACTTTCCTGCTAAGTTCAGTTCCTGGGTCTTATCTCCATAGTCTCATTTAGTCTCAAAATCTTACTTCTAAATACAGATTTTTGGGTCCTGATTGTTCTTTTGAATGGGTGAAACTGTCTTTGTGACTTGGGGCATGCATCTATTGCTTGGTCATTTGAGTTACTGCTATCTGAGTTTGTTTTAATGCTTAGCAAAAGGTCTATCAGAACAGGTTCTGACCCTGAACCTCTCTTCTGTCCCCTGCTCGGTAGCTCTTGCTGTCCCAGGGGGTGCTGACTTGCCGCCTAAGAAGCGAATAGATGCCAGGAAGAAACTGGCTAAAGCCATTGAAAAGCGCTTTCCGGAGGCCAAGCTCTTCCCACTGAACACAGAGCAGGAATCCTCGCTGCTGCTGCGGCACCTCGCCACCCAGAAGCAGCGGCATCTGGCTTTTCGGGATAGACGGGCTCACCTGCTCGCCTACGCCGCCGAGTTCATCCCCGCTCAGGAGAGCGACCTGGTTGGGACCTTGAAGGTGTCCGGCTTTGTCCGGGGACAGACCCTGGACGTGAATAGCCTGGTGCATATTGTGGGGTATGGAGACTTCCAGATGAGCCAGGTGGATGCCCCCCCCGACCCCCTCTCTTTGAACCCCCGAGTGGTTAAAGGACAGAAGAGGAGTCAGGACATGGAGATACAGGTGTGTTGGGAGGTCAGGGCTTTGCTGGTCCTGTTAGAACACGATGTTTCTAAACTTTCATCGGGAAAATACAACGGGGTGTATGTGGTTAAGGGGAGGCAAAGGGAGTTTTATCGAGAGCCAGCAGGGCTGTGTTCTGCCACTGAGCTGAGATTCCTTGCGTGTGGCATGTAACAAAGGTTATATCACAGTGTAACATACGTGATACTTTAAGGAGTTTCACTTCAGGCGGATTGCTAGCTGGAGTTAGCTGTATTTACAGCTGGGAACTCTGCTCTTGCCCTTCAGGATGACTCTGTAAATGGTACCGATGAGATGGAGGAAGATGTTAAAGTCCTGATGAAGGCAGATCCAAACAAGCAAGAGTCTTTGCAATCAGAAGTGGTTCCTGATCCTATGGAAGGGGAGCAGACGTGGCCTACTGAAGAAGAACTGCAAGAAGCAGAGGGTGAGCAGTGGCAATACTTCTGTACCTTTTCTGCGCACCTGTTAAGAGGGTTGTTAGAAACCCTCTGTCACTGGGATGGCTATGAAGAAACGCCAGGACTTCCATTCCTAGTCCCATCACCTGGTTAGCAGGTGGCGTGGTTTTCCTGGCACGTGGCAGGATTATGTTTTAGCTGCCTTTTCTGTGCCCTGACACATTTTGTGCTGGAAAACTGATTCTGATCTAGAGCTGATCTTGGCTCTTCTGGTGTAAATGTTTCTGAGGGGAAGGAGAATGGTTCCTGTATTAACTATTGGTGGGAAATCCTACAGCTTCTCTGAAGGCAAACAGGAAGGTGGTGAAGGTCCCCAAAGGCACATCCAAGTACCAGGCTGCCTGGATTGTGGATGATGAAGAAGAGGGCAATCAGGAAGATGATGACGATGAAGATGATGACATGGATGATGATATGATGGAAGAGGCAGTTTCCCAGGTACTTCCAAGAGCTTATACTGCAGGTGACCTCCATGGTGTTACTGTGTATACTAGGGCAGTCCTGTCCTTCTGGCTTCCTCCATGCAAGGGCATAACACAGAGCCAGGACTTGCCTGGATTTCCATTGTTAAATCTCTCGCATGAGTTGTGTTGCTTCTTTGGCCTGTTAGATACCGAAATGGGGTCCTGTGGTGTAGCTCGGCTCACGATTCACGCAGTGTCCCTACACGCAGGGTTTGCAGAGCTGTGGGGACACAGACAGAGAGTGCATGTGCTCACGGGCTCTGTGCTGTCCTCTGTGTCAGGAGGGGGAAAGCAGCGAGGAGGGAGAGGAACCTGCAGAGGAGGAATGTGAGACCATGACCGTTTCTGAGTGCTTGCGGGATGACCAGTATGATGAGAAAGTGGAGGAAGATGAGGAGATGCTGGAGAGGTACAAACAGGAGAGGATGGATGAAATGTTTCCGGATGAGGTGGACACACCACGTGACGTACCTGCCAGAGTCCGGTAAGAAACAGGATAATTTGGGAGAGGAGCTGGAAAGTGCCCTTCCTGGCTTTGTGAGATAGGACAGGAAGCCTATGATGTCTTAGCCGTGGTGTCTGAACCTGGCTGAAGGACTCTTCTGAAGACACAAGTTTAGGCTCTGAGGCTTCCAGGGGAGGCATTGGTTGGGCAGTGGGTGGCCTGGGCAGCTCTGGGTGGCAGGAGGAGCTGGGTCCTGACCCAGGAAAGGGAGGAGGATGGCAGAACCCTGATGCAAGGGCAAGTTGTTTGGGGACTTGGCTGCTGTTTCCAGTGTTCTCTGTGCTAAGGTCTTTTCTGAGGGCTAATGTTTGCTTTGCTCCCTTTGCCCTCTCTGAAAATGTGTGTCCCTGCGGATCACAGAAGGTGCTGGCCACACACCTTGATTGGTGAAGTAGTTTCTCATTTCTGTTATCTGTCCTTTAGGTTCCAGAAGTACAGGGGGCTGAAGAGCTTCCGGACTTCTCCATGGGACCCCAAAGAGAATCTCCCAAGGGATTATGCCAGGATTTTCCAGTTCCAGGACTTCTCCCGGACCAGAAAGAACATCTTCCGGCAAATAGAGAAAGAGGAGACTGAAGGAGCCTCGGTAGCACCCTTTTCTCTTGCTGTTCTTTTCCCCTGCTGTGTTCCCTTACTCCCAGTAGGAAAGACTTGTCAGGGAAGTGCCTGGTGGATCTTTTCAGCCAGCTGGTTCTTAGCATGAAGCCATGAGTTCAGATGATACCATTCTCCTGGATTCTCTCTCTAATCCAGGCAGATGTTACTTCTGACACTTTTCTGTTGAGACAAGTATTCACAACTGACCCTCTCTTGGCAGGTTGGCTGGTATGTTACACTTCATGTCTGCAATGTCCCTGTCTCAGTGATGGAGAGCTTCAAAGAAGGGAAGCCCCTAGTCCTGTTCTCGCTGCTTCCCCACGAACAAAAGGTAACCAAGTATGGCCCTGTTGATAGCTTGTAGGTGTGCAGCTCTTTGTCTGATTCCTTCAGGCTGCGTAGGTTGGAGAGGTTCTGGCTGCAGAGGGTTTGGGCTGAAACCTCCCCTAGGTTTCAAAGTAGGACCTTCCCTTGGGTCAGAGCAGGCTGTAGGTGCCAGGGGTGTTTAGGCTGAGCCTGGCTGAGGTGTCTGCAGTGGTGATCAGCAGTCTTCAGGGAAGCTACTGTCAAGGGCTTTGTCCCTGCCTCAGTGTCCCACTACTTTCTGCTCTGGCCACTGTTTGCCAGCCCTGCTGTCACCCCCTTACAGTGCTGTGTCTCCTGCAGATGTCAGTGTTGAATTTCCTGGTGCGGCGGCATCCGAGCAACAGTGAGCCAGTGAAGGCAAAGGAGGAGCTGATCTTTCACTGTGGGTTCAGGCGCTTCCGAGCATCCCCCCTGTTCTCCCAGCACACCTCAGGTTTGTGGGGGACTGCTGGGGTGCCAGGAGGTTGGGCTGTGGGGTTTCTAGGGCAGGAAGCCTGTGATGTCTTAGCCGTGGTGTCTGAACCTGGCTGAAGGACTCTTCTGAAGACTCACTCTTAGGCTCTGAGGCTTCCAGGGGGGGCACTAAATGGTGGGGAGTGGAAGGGCTTGGGCAAGGTGGCTCACTGGTCCAGGCAAGGTGGTGGCAGGCTCCTCACAGTGACCTGGTAGCTCTGAGGATCACCTTCGTTCTCAGATAGTCTGTGCCAGCAGAGGAGGGGTGTTTGTCACCTGTTTTCCCAACAAAAGCCTGTTGGCCAGGGAAGAATGGGCTCAATGGGGTGTCCCAGAGCTCCGAGGACTGCTGTTGGCCTGAACCTGATCGTTGCTGTTCTGTCCTAGCTGATAAACACAAGCTGGAGCGTTTCCTGCGCCCGGACGCTGCCCTGGTGGTGACTGTTTACGCTCCCATCACTTTCCCTCCTGCCTCGGTGCTCCTTTTTAAACAGAGGAGTAATGGTAAGTTGGTAAGTCCAGAGGAAGTGGTGTCTGATACAGAAATATTAGCAGGCCGTTCCCATGCCCCCACAGTGCATCTATCCAGAAAGTATGACTTGAAAAAGCTGTCCCCTTCATACTATTTGAGAACATTATTGCATTCCCATCCCCAGTATCACTGGCACCTTTGTCTGTCCCTGCTGTGGGGTTGCTCTGGGCCTGGAACCATTTGGGGAAGGGGATTGCGGTGGGGCAGGAGGTGATGGAGACACCTTCTGTGTCGCTGCCCCTGTGCATTAGTGACTCTTCCTTGCAGGAATGCATGACCTCATTGCCACGGGTTCTCTGCTCTCCGTGGACCCGGACAGAATAGTCATCAAGCGGCTGGTGCTCAGTGGCCACCCTTTCAAGATCTTTACCAAGACAGCTGTCGTGCGATACATGTTCTTTAGCAGAGGTATGGCCCGTCTCTGCGTGTTGGGAAGAAGGGATGTGGAAGCAGAGCTCCTGCCCTTGGGAAAGCAGTTATGTTGGTGCAGCAAAGCCTGTTTCTTACCTGTCTTTCGTGTTCTGATCTCCAGAGGATGTCATGTGGTTTAAGCCAGTGGAGCTGAGGACAAAGTGGGGTCGTAGAGGACACATCAAGGAGCCGTTAGGTAAGTTTGGTCCTGTATTTATCTCTGCCATGTTGGGCAGGATGTGGTCCTCCTGGGCAGGAGAGACAGCTAATGGCCTGTTCTGCTTTCTGCTTAGGGACCCATGGTCACATGAAGTGCCACTTCGATGGACAGCTAAAGTCCCAGGACACGGTGCTGCTGAACCTCTACAAGCGCGTTTTTCCTAAATGGACTTTTGACCCCCACGTTCCAGAGCCCGTGCCGTGGGTGAGGAGCGAGAGTGCGCTGCCGGTGCAGGAGGTGGAAATGGAATGAGTCTCCAACGTGGCTGATGCAGTTTGTGCCTTAGCTCCTCGGATGCTGTTCTCGGCCACCGCACAGCGAGGACAGCACTGATGTCTCGGACGTGTTACTGCTGGGGTCTGTACAGGAGTGGCTGTCTCACCAGCTGCTGCTGAGGTACCAGCTACAGCTATTTATTTTAATGGAAAATGTTTTAAAAAAACATCTAAGGGCCTGTGTCTTGGTGGTGTCTGGCTTTGGAGGCCAAACAGGGACACTGTGTGCACCCCTTCTGTCGTGAACCCCTTGGCCTGCTGGGGCTGGTGTCTTTTCCTTGTGCCCTGCCATAGTGCTGGGGGTTTTGCTGCATCAAGGGTAGGAGTTTGCTGGAAATTAGTGGTGATGCTGAGAAAGAAAGGCAAAGTAGCAGCTGGGCAGAGTGAGTGAGGGCAGCTCATGGGAGGTCTGTCCCAGAGCAGCTGGGGAGGGGAGAACAGGCTGCATTTTGCTTCCAGGCCCCCCAGTAGCTGCCCTTTGATTTGGAACCAAGCGGCTCTGTACTGTAGAAACCAACACCAGCTTCCCTCATCCCTCCACAAAAACTTTCAAACATTTGGAGGTTGTTTATCTGTTTTTCGTAGCGCACAAAACCGGACTGTACAAACTCAGAGTGAGGTTTCCGCCACTTGAGACGTGGCTCCGCTCTCATTCCGCTTTCCCAGGGAGGTCTGGGAGCCAGGTCAGGGAGCTCAGGTCCACGTTTCCCCCGCACAGCACGACGCAAACGTTCTCCACTTCCCGGGGGACCGCCTGGAACCGCTCCGAGAGCACGGCTGCCACTCCCACACCCGCTGTTGGCTCGATCAGCAGCTTCATCCTTTCCCACACCAGCCGCGTTGCTCGCTGTCGGGACAGAGCAGCAGCTGTCATCCCCGACAGCCAGTACAGGCTGCTCCGGGGCTGCGGAGGGCACGTCTCTCTGCAGCACTCTGGGAAGGGGGAGCAGAGCTTCCGCCAGCCCTTTCCAGCTGGAGGCAGACAGTGTGGGTGTCGCACAGCTGTGATTGTGGACAGGGGCTTGCGCTGCCCTGAGAGGGCGGAGGGGTGAGAGTGGAGGGGCAGAGGGTGGCTGGAGGCAGCTGCTTGCTGGCAGCTACCGTGAGAAGGGAGCCCGGGAGCCTTTACCTTGATTTCTTCCTCCGAGACTGTCAGGACGTCATCAACCAAATCCCTGATGATGGGCCATGTGTTTGGTCCGATGCTGGTTTTAACCGCGTCCGCGATGGTGTCCGGAGGGTGAAGGTTGGGGGTCAGTTCCCCTCTTACCTTGGACTGGTAACAGTCGTCTGCGTTGCGTGGCTCGGCTGCGAACACTTTCACGTCTGGTCTCAAAGCCTGCAAAGAGCAGGAGGAGCCTCTTGGTGTAAACTGGTGTGTGCCTGTCCCCTGTTGCTGTGTGTAGGCCGTGCTGCTGCCCTGCAGACCCCGGGCACCGGAGATGTCACTCCATTTCTAACAAGAAAAGCTGCTGCCATCACTTCCTGCGGAAGCTGTTGCCTACCTTGATGGCAACTGCGATTCCTGCAACCATTCCTCCGCCTCCCACGGGAACCACCACTGCGTTTACCTCGGGTGCCTGTGCAGGAAAAAAGCATGAGTGCTTCTGGCACCTCGGGTATCCCCTTTTTTGCTGTGTGTTTCCCTCACCTGCTCCAGCACCTCCAGGGCGATGGTGCCTTGCCCCGCGATCACCGCCGGCTCCTGGTTGGGGTGCACCATGACTCCTCCTGTCTCCTGGACTACGCGAGCTGCTGTCTCGGCTCTGGACTAAGGGAAAGAGTGCAGATGGTCATCTCTCAGCCCGGCTGGGCCCTGTCCCTGGCTGATCTCCACGTGCCATACCTCATCGCTGGGCTCGCAGGGCACCAGCGTGGCACCGTAGGCGCGGATGGCATCTTGCTTACAGCGCGGGGCTGTGCGGGGCACCACGATGTAGGCGGGAATCCCTGGAAGCAAATCCAACAGCCAAAAAGCCACAAGCAGCCCATTAGAGCCACAGGAGCGACGTGTCCATGCCCGCTCAGGTGAGGGACACCCCTGCTTATCTCCAGGGGGGACAGAGCTGGGTGTCTGGAGCTGCCTCGCTGCTCTCTGGGAGGGAGCTGGAGCTTGGGGTACGCGTTACCTTCTTCCTGAGCAGCACAGGCGAGTGCCTGGCCGTGATTCCCACTGCTGTGTGTCACCACAGCCCGGGGCAGCTCCTTCCCAGCCCCCTGGCTTTCCTCCACGAGGCTCCTGACGGCGTTGAGGGCACCACGGATCTGGAAGGAGAGAGCAGCACCCTCAGTGCTGCTGCCC